>UZAN01039958.1:9009-37522 GCA_900618425.1 Echinostoma caproni
TAAAACTCATGGGCTACGAATTCCCACTCGGCCTAATGAGACTGAACCCTGGACGATTGAAACCACTCACAAAGATCTCAAATCACAATGCCGGACAATCGGTTTATTCTCATATTACGCTCATTCGATTCCTCGATTGTCGGATAATATACATCCCTTGGTACATAATAACACATTTCTCTCTAACAGAGGACATCAGAATGTACTGTGAAATGCCCAAAAGTGAACTGGAACATGCAATCATCATGAAAATCGATCCGAAGATGACAGTAATCGTGGAAACAGACACCTCGGACTTAGGTATTTCGGATACAATCTCGAAGAACCGTAGACCGGTTACCTTATTCTCTAGAATGGTATTTCCAATCGAGAGACATCATTCTTCCGTAGGGAAAGAGGCCAATGTCATCATCGAAGATATCCCGAAATGGAGGCATTATTTGCTTGGCATCCAAGTCCGACTGATTNTGTTACCTTTATGTTCGATGAGAGATCCCACGGTAAAATTGAAAATGAAAAAAATCCATAGATAAAGGATCGAACTGGCATGCTGCAATTTCGATGTTATTTATCGCCCTGAACATGAAAACGTGGCGGCTGACTCATTGTCGCATAGCTTCTGCTCAGTGTTCACATCACTCGAACTAATGAGACAACTACACCATTGACTGTGTCATTTCAGGAATCGTGAGAATGCTTCATTTTGTTCGACTAAAGATCTTCCCTACTCTGTTAATGAAGCGAAATTCGGCATTAATGGCTGCTTAATCTGTGCTAGATGGAAACCGCAGTTTCGTAAATTTCCGACAACGAATTCAATCAAAGCCACTACGGTATTCGAGAGGCTGAACATCGACTTTGAAGGGCCACTCCCAATTAAATCTCGAAACTGATACTTGTTTACGATTGTGGATGAGTACGCTCGATTCCCCTTTGCTTAATCGTGCTCTGACTTGTCAGCTGCTACAGTTAATTGGTGTTTCACTATTGGTATGCCTTCTTACAGCCGTTCAGATTTGGTGTTCTTCCTTCATGATAACAGCATTGTCTCCAGTTGAACAACAGCCTAGAGATCGGGCATTTGCATACTCTTTGTTCTATGTATAAAAATTTATTCAACAAAAAAAATGAATCTCTGATCAAAAATATCACGGTTTGTTCACTGTTTACAGCAGAAAGCACAAGAAGTGTCGTCGAATGGTTGCAAAAGCGTAAGTTTTGTACAGATGGCCGAAACACTATCGTACTTTCACGTGTTTATGTTTATGTTGAACAGGGTTCGTTCTTCTGACGAAATCACTTAGCGGCTGCCCCACAAAACGAAGAAGTCAGTTAGCCTATAGAACGTACACGATTTGCAGGATGCACAATAAAATAGTGTTTACCAACCAATAAAGCCCCAAACAAGCTTAAGGTAAAATCCTTGATAGTACTTAGTTAGGCTGAATTTCGAGCTTTCACCTGTCTCAGCACCTTTGAAAAGGAAAAAGGATGAAAAAACGATCAAAGAAAAATAGAACATGTTTTATTCAGCCTCCGGCACCCTAAAACTCTTAACAAACTTCTTCTCCTTTGACCACACGATTGAACGATTTTTCCGTGCGCGTTTTGTGCTTCAGTGAAGCTCTTTGATATAAAGAACAATCATTGACAATTTCAATGCTTAGGTAACAGTTCTTGCTTTCTGTCAAATCGATGATGTTGAATCGTTCATCGATATTCTCTTTTAAAGGCGAGGCTGAATAAGCTGAAAAATAGTTAGCAGTTCAGATTTTTATTTAAAACATTACGGAAAAACTATATTTTCTAACTAAACTACATCCTCATTCCTAGGTAATTACCCTGTATCCTTTGCCCTATCACGTACANGCCTTCACGCAAATTTCTCAGCTCCTCCAGTCAACCATACAGTCAGAAGCATTAGACGCGAGTTTCACTTTTATTAGAGCTCATCGGTAGTGCACATCCAGCGTTCCGTCAGGAAGACAGATTAGTTATCAAACCGAAGTGACCACTTCAAAAGCACTGATGATGTCATCTCGGCTGGTGATGAAACGTTTGCAAACAAATTGTCAAGCTCGGCCAACAGGCAAAATAGAATTCAGTTCACCAGAGCTACGAGAACCGATTTTCAATTCTTTTGTCACTCAGTGATAGGCTACTTACAAGTAACAATGTGCCATAAGCCAACTATTAAATTATTTCTTTTCTTTTTTTCTTTTTCATTTTACTTTCTTTTTATTGAATATACAAAGATACAATTTTCAGGAAGGGGGAAGTGGCCAATCAGAGGGCTGCCATACAACACACAAATGGGGAAAGTCAGGCGGTGGTGGTGGGATTCGAACACACGTCCTCCGGGGTGATAATTGGTGACGTTACCACCGGGCCACCACCGCCGAAATTATTTCAACTAATGGTTCATTGAGTTGCTAACGGATTAATTCGTGGTCAATTAGTTCCCATCTATTTCAAATATGCAGATGGGTGTATTCCTNGTGCGTTTGTGCGTCCCGAACGCATATTCACCGACTCCCATATTTTAAAGTGGAAAAGTCAAGAAAATTGAACAGTTCAACCGAGGCATTATTTGAGTTTATCGTTATTTACCCATCCAGTGACCAAATCATGAAACTGGAAAATGCTGACTTTCATTTCACGCAGGAGAACCCGATTCACTCTGAGATAAAAGCTTTAATAACATCGTTATTTTTCAGAGGACAAATATTACATATCTAATCACGTTTTAAAGTTGTTTACAAAAATCGGATCAGCTAGATCAATTTGCAAGCTTTTAGATTATCGTCAGTTCATTACTATTAGATCGTTCGATTTAACGACACAAATAAACGTGAAGCGGTTAGTCAACCAACAATCGCCAGCTTATATAGCGTGCACAATAGAGTATGTATTCATATACAGGCTGCGGTTAATTACATAATGTGGTAAAAAATGTGATTGGTTGAAATAAACCACAATGTGACGACAGCCGACTGGTGAGTCAGAACTCGAAGTGTTGTCACCCGAGGAACGCCAACGCCCAAAATGTTTTGTGCAATCCGTCGAGGAGAAACGGAGGAAATGTAAAACTCAAACATTACAGAAATCGATTGATCCAACGAAACACGCTAGTGAGAAATACGTTCATAACTTTTCATCTGTTATATTGGATAAAAAGTTACTTGAAGTGCTTTCACAAGGACCCACATTTTGTTTTCCCGCTTTAAAAAGTAAGCAATTAGATTTGGAGGTTGAGTTTGAGAATCTATATTACCAAATGTCAGATCTTGTTCCGTCTTCATCACTAGATGTAGATGAGCTGAAATCTACTCCAGTCTACACCTGCTATAGACACTTGGGCAGTAAACCGTCGACAACAGAGTTAGTAACCGCACAGCACCGGGAACGATTGAACAGGTTGCAGGAAAACCGAGATGTACTTTCGAGACCAGATAAAGGCGCAGGAAAGTCCTTTTAAATCGATCAGACTATATCAACAAAATGAGTAGCATACTCAGCGACACCAGAAAATTTCACAAAATAGCCGAGGAGAAAGCTAAAACAGAACAAATAGAAAGGTCACTGTCGAAAACGCTCCGGTGTTTAAAACAGAGGGACGTAATAGACACCGCCACATTTGATCAAATCCAACCAGCTGATACGACGATCCCGAGACTTTATGGCTCACCGAATATACATAAAAATGGAGTGCCTCTCCGACCGATTCTAGACATGTGTAACTCCCCTTACCGTGCATTGGCTAAGTGGCTGGTAGCGATCCTAGAACCCGTGCTAGCAAAACTCGCCAATCACATATTAAAGGATTTCTACAACTCAGTGGCTAGTATTAACAACACAAACATAAACGGAATACGCATGTTATCACTCGACGTCGGTTTACTATTCACTAACGTTTCCATTAATGAAACTATTCAATACATATGTGACCACATACAAAGGAATAATTGTGAAGTTGGAATACCAGTCGGGGATCTCAAACAATTACTATACTCTTGCACACATAATGTACAATTCAAATTCAATGACGAAGTATATCGCCAGATAGATGAAGTAGCAATGGGATCTCCTCTGGGTTCACTGTTTGCTGATATCTTCATGGCAAAACTGGGGAATAACATCCTAAAACGAACAATTGATCGTTGCACATTTCACAAGCGCTACGTGGATAACATTTTGTGCTTCGTCAATGATAGTGTGCATCTGTCAAGACTCTTGAAAGTATTTAATTCAGCTCATCCAAACATTAAGTTTACTCTAGAGAACGAAGAGAATGAGCAGCTTGCATTTCTGGACGTTCTACTAAGCCGTCGATTAGACGAAACTATCCAACGCTCCATCCACAGGAAGCCATTGTGGATTAATCAGTATATCCATTTCAAAAGCAATGTGCGTTTGGAACGCAAAAGAAACCTGATTCATTGCCTCGCTATCAGGGCACGGAGAATATGTACGGACGATATCATTGATGCAGAATTGAGGTTTATTTGAGATTTTTTCCTTCAAAACGGATACCCCGTGCGATTTGTAGACAACATTCTGGGTCGTCACCGGTTGCCAAATAAGACCATTACTGCGGAGAAGAAACCGATTTGCATATCGCTACCTTTCAAGGGTGACAGGACTGCCAATATGGTGACACGTAAACTCAGTACAATTGTAGAAAAAACATTCCCCGCTGCAAAACTGCGTATTATGTTCATCTCCAGGCTATTTCTGTGCTTTCAACTCAGATAAATTGCTCGTTTTTGCAGTCTCTTTCTGTGTATACCTATTTATCTGTTCCGGTGGAACAAGGTACATTGCACGGGCAGACGAACGGGTCCGTGAGCATCACCCGGCCCGGTTGAACAGTGGAGTAATTAGGACCATTAACAGCTCAATCGTTTCACACCTAGTGGAATCAAACCACATAATTAATGTGGCCGAGGCGTTTCGATCCCTCTAGTTGGTTCGCACCGGCCGATCTAAGAGGATTAGGAGTCGCATTTCGGGCCAAAGCGGAAGCGATCGGAATCCACCTACATAATTCCCCCTATGGTCCCAAAAACAATTCGTAAGAACACACTCGGTCTTCCATGGTCAACACCCCACACACGACGCAGTCTTCCTCCAAAGTGTGAGTGACATCCGGTCATGGAACTGGAATGTTAATTACCTCTTTCCAACTTGTCTTGACCTTTCCCCCCTGCCAAACAGTTTGATATAAATTGTGATGTATTAGCCTGTAAAAAAATCACAACAAACGAGTCAGAACTCATTAAACGAAGTGGAAAGTAATGCGTGTGTTTGATGAAACAAGTGGTTTATGAATGTATGTCATAATTAGATAAATGTGTGGTATATGCGGATTTGTTATTCGCTAATTTCTACCTGTGGACTAAAGACTATGCACTTGCTGCTAATGCATTCACGGGAAGATTGTCGACTCATTGACACTCATTAACCACTGTGTTTGTAGTTGTTCTCGTTTTTACGTGATTCAACATGACTGTCTTCAGTGCATGCCATTGACCTGAGTTTGTGCTACTTTTAAAGCTAAGTCATGTAACAGTAGTAGTTGTTCTTACTGTTATTATTGCGATAATCCTATGTAAAACCTAGTAAATGACAACAAGAAAGCCATCGTTGTCAGTTTGCTGCCATATCCACCAACCAACCAAGCATCGAGGCGTTTGCGCTTCATCCTGCCTGACAAAAGTCAACACGTACCACTTCATACATTCTTTCCATCAAAGGGATATATCGCATCGGTTCCATAGGTGACATGGACTTTTAAACAGCGATCTTGCCCTTATTACGCAATAAGTAATCTAATCTTCCACGCCTCCACCAGTACAACGCCCCATGCTTTCAACTACTTCCAGAGTGTGGCTAACCAGCGAAAGTGCATGAAAAGGTTCCTGCCATTCTTACAGCAACACTTTGCATTTCGAAGTTCCAAACGATTCAGCGTGTTTTGAATCACCGGTACGTTGTTACCGAGTAAAGCAATATCATCGGCATGCACAAAGTCTAATCCTCTGTCTCCAGGAAGAAGCTCGATGCCGGCGTTTGGTAATGCCATTTTGCAGAATATTATCTATCTCAAAGCTGAAGCGAAACGGTGATAGGAAAGGAAAGTTCAACATAGGACCTAACCATCCTCAAGGTCTGGCGGTAAAGTACTTTGAGAAGCGGGGGCATACCTCTAAGATAGTTTGCATCTAAGCAAACAACTCCACAGTGCAGGGCGATCGACAGAGTCCATGTCCACTCTGACCTCCAAAATCACGGCAATAGTTTATCGTCCATTTGTGTGGCGGTATTCTAATAGCAGACGAGGGCTGAAGATTTGATCTATGCGACCACGGCATATAGGAAACCCGGCCAACTCTTCACGGATTTGTAATTCAAGAAATGGGCTTGGTCGCAATAATATAACGAACGCTAACAGTTTGAGCGTTACTGGAGTCAGATTTATGAGACCTTGTTTGGAATAGGCATTTATACAACCTTTCTTACAAGTCATCTGATCTAGACGCCTGTGGATTTTCAGGGTTTGGAAATCCTCTTAGATCTCCGCTTCCATGGGCGGTCTCATGGATAGCTCTCAAGAGAGCTGCTTGGGGCGGCCAGCTGGTTGAACTGCGATGTGAAGTGCTCTGCCCAGCGTTCCAAGCGTCGGCGAAGACTGTGTATTAGCGTGCCGTCTACTTCGCAGATTGTTTCACCAACGTGCTGTCTTTTGGAGCCTATAGCACGGATGAGCTGAAATAGTTGCCGTGTATTTCCACACTTAGCCGCTGATTCCATTTCCTTTGCACGTAGCGTCCGCCAGGCCTCTCGGTCGTCTCTCAAACTCTTTGTGAGTTCACGCCTCACATTAGAAACTCATCCTCCTCCTCATCATCTTCCGCGCTCTCAAAAGGGGTGCCCTAGGAAGCAGTAGGTTGCCTGCAAACAACGCGGATATATATTCTAGGGATTTTGATTTTGAAACTCGACAAAAACGGAAAACAAAACAACTGTGTGGATACTCTGTATCTTTAGCAAAAACCTAACTTTGTATAACTCCATCTAGGAAATACAGTCATGAAAAAGGTTGACACGAAACGTACATCATAACCCAAAAGGGTTTTACGCACACGTCCAAGCAAGTAGAAGCATTGGAGAGGGGTTGGGCATGCTCGAGATAACTGGGTGATTAACGGTCATGAATGATCGGGAAAGAGCAACACGCGTCTTGTTTTTTTTCATGTGAACACACCGGCCACCAAAGGGAGAGATAGAATAAAGCAGCAAATCACGAAGTTCACCCATAAGAAAACTATTAGGCTCAAGAGATCAATTTCTTAAATAAACATAAAGCAGCAGGTCCTGACGGCTCGCAACCTGCTGTGATTCAGCTATAAGCAAATTATAAGTGGAATCTGTTAGGACTATTAATTAGACTTACAGAGGATTATGAATCCAATATAGTAGTCGTAGTCGTAGGTCGGACCAAAGATATCAGATCTGTAACTATAGACCGGTTAGTTTAACCTTGGTCTCCAAGAATTACCTAGAGAGAATGGTCAGATAGCATACGTGTGGATTCCTGACAACGAGTAGACTTCTGACACATGCTCATCATGAATTCGTTGGGAAATAATCCTGCCTGACCAATATTCTCCAATTCCAAGACGAATTTACAAGGATAATAAACGAACGTCGTCAGAGAGAAGTTTGCTATTCAGCTTTCAGTAAAGCTTTGAACTCCGTTAGTCATGAACTATTGGATCCAAAAACGCATACATTGGGGATCTTGGCTCAGATATGGAAATGGGCTGTGCAATTTATCGACTGTCGCACTCTCATTTTGAGAGTTGTAAATTACACGATCGAGCCTGAGGGGGCATCGATTGATGGTCCGCAGGGTTCCTGATGACGAATGATTTTAGGTCGTCTCCGCTGTGTACACGTGTTGCCAATAAAATTCTACTTGCCTTTGTCAGGTTGTGCCCTATTATGGGTTGCATAAGACCTCTGAATAGTTCCCATCTGCGTACAAAACCGTTGTTCTTCCTGATTCGGAATATGACCATATCGCATATAAATACATACAAACAGTGGGGAATTAACGATCTCCCAACGAGTGAAACCCACACCGAAGACCATCAAGAGTGCCCTAGTGCCTCTGAGCAATCGAATGGGCTAATCCGAGCTTGATTATCTAAATTAAACTCTGATATTTCTAAAAGTTGGAAACCAGTTGCCACTTGCTTAAGCTACAATTTTGGCTCATTAACAGTAAGGTAATAGTAAAGGTTAAGCGGGACTACGGAAGTGACTAAGTTCCCGACGGATCACTATCGCCAAATAACGGTGATACGCGCTAAACCTCCGCAGTAGGCCTGATTGTAAACGACTGAAAAGAAAGAAATCATATCTTGGAATAGTAAGATAAAGTCCTGTCTAGTTCGTGTACTAACTAGGCGTAAGCATAAGGCTGGGCTGCTAATAGATATCTGAGGATTGATAGTTCAAGTGCGTATGCCATGACCATGTAACTGAACTGTTTTAATGCTAGTAACACCACTGCTTGGTCAAGAAGATTCTTCTCCATGATTCATTGATTGCGTACGGTGTATATAGATCTACCGGGAAACTTGTAGAAATGATAAGAAAACATTACCGTTTTGAAACTTTCAGTTAAATGATTGTTACATCGGCTTTTCATAGAAAGGCTATTGATGGGCAGTCTTTGATACGGCAGTCGAGTAACCGACTTTTGAAGACACTGGTCTGTGTCTGGTCGACGGATGGGTTATGCTCCTCGAAAGAGTGATTCCGATTGATGATACGCGATGGAGCTGACAGGGAATGCTGTGACAGTTAACGAATCACTTATCAATAAGCGAGGTGTCATGGTTCAGCAGTGCTCCGAGAACACATATGCAGTCATGAATAGAATTGTTCAATGAAACAATCTGTACGTTAATGTCACTATAATGTCCCTGTCAGGATTCGAATTACGAAACTTCCTGTTGGTCTTCCAACCCTTGCCCTTGACCAACACAGTCAACGGTCACTATGTTGTACTAATAGCTCAAAACCATCAATAGTGTCTTTGCAAAATCGATCAGACTACTCCAAATAGTATACTCTACAGAGATCAGTTGAATTAAGACTTACGATTCCACCGAGCAGGGCAGGTCATTAGAAATCTTGTAATCCCCTTGGACAATAGCACTGTTAATTTCTTACCCACCATGTGTTTGAGAGTCTGGATGTAGATGAAACTACTTACTAAGGCAACGCTCGAGGAGTTTGATTTCAGATAAATAAGTCTCGATCGCCGGTATCAGAATAGCCAGACAAAAGAGTACTTGATAAGCGGCAAGAACTGAGGAGAATTTTTGTCCAGTCATCCACATACTACTCATTTTACAAACCACTTACTGTTTCATAACCTCCCTCTTCCTAAGATTATTACTAATGATTAGGTTACATATGTTTTGCACTCATAGGTCGGAATTACTAGAGGTTTTCTCTGATTGAGGCTGGTGTACATTTGAAAACAGTGAGGAACATGAAGAGCTGAATGCTGCAATATCTGGTGACCCCTAGAACAGCAAGAAATTACATATACACTTCCGGAGCAGCACGAAACTGAACCCTGATTTTCATATGAGTTTTCATATGAGCCTTGCTCTGTAAATTAACACGAATTAATTTTATGTGAGTAGCGACAACGGGACACATATAGTTTCGTCAGAGAAGTCTGAACAGACTGCACGACCAATTTGTGGATGTCCTGAGTCACGGCTAAGAAACTATTGCGTACCACACACATTCGGTAGAACACACTTTTCATGCGTTTACAGGAACGCGGTTTCTACAGAACACGAGTGCTGTTACGACTTCAACATAGCACTGACCATCCATGTACGATCTTCTTTGAATTGTCAAATGGAATTCACCCATGCGATGGCGTTGTCACCGAAGACATTGTGTATCACCGTTCAAAGCCCTTTATTATCGGTTGCCTAGGAGTTGATACAGACACTGATATAAATGGACAAATAAACGTTTCTATTTCCCATTTTTGTTTATGTTTTCACTGTGGTAATTTAAACATGAACGTTCAGGAAAGGGGTCTCGACCATGCAAACGCTGCATGGGGAAATGTCGACAATGAGAAGATGGGCGGCAGTGGCCTGGTTACAACTCAGAACCCCCACATAGTCATTCCGATAACCTAATCACTCGACCATCGCCACCTGGGATAAGAAACCGTGGTGTCTTTTGTTACTTGAATTGTTATTACGACAAATGTAGAGTCACTTCGTTGCCTAAGAATACGCTCTCATCTGGTATCAAAGTCTCAATCCCTAGTTGTTTGGGAAGTGTGGCTCGGTTCAAGCACAGTGCCCACAATTGGCTTTTCCGATTGCCGCAACCACAGAAGAATTTGGTGTTCGGGACATTATACTCCCGATCGATTATCTGGGGTCATGCACAAGTACTTTTGGAGATGAGGTGCAAAGGGGCCTGACAAAAGTGAACTGGATCGCCGATAAGGACTGTTCAATTTCCGGATTTGACTCCTCCCGATCGATCGTTCGGAATGATTACGTCGCTGTAACCGCACGAGTCATGCACAATTTAGTGGTACCCGGACTCGGACTCACTACCGAACCGTTTCATGGAGTGGTTTGCTGGGAAATTTACGATACGCGTTATAAACGTTCGTGGCCGGGACGCACCGGTAAGCTGATGAAACTGGCCATTGTCATTTACCACTTCGGCTAAGACTAAACCAGCTGTTCGGTTACGTGAAGGAATGAGGCCCATCTGGTTCGACGGATTTACACGGATAATCAAGCAACCGGTCGAAAAAGTGGTGGATCTGAGCTCAACCTACGATCAAAGGACCACCAGGAACGTGGGCCCCCAGTTTATTAAGTTGGGTGTTCGTCAGCAGCGTTGCCTGATAAACAACGCAAATGTCTCCAGAGCAAACCAGTGAGTCGGTTTTCGTCCTTCACTACTTACAAAACTATTACAGGAGCGGCTGATCGTGGTGCAAAACGGACGTATCTTAGGATGGCTGACAATTTAAGATTATGTTCTGCTGATACGTGCGTTGCAGCGTCATTGGCAAAACCTTAAGTATAGGAACCACGGGACTTCTGGGCTACAATCGTTTAGACATTTAGCGGGCATATGTTGAGGGTTGTGGGAATGGCTGAAAAGACGGTTGGTATTGGTGACAAAGAAATGAATTACAAGCTCTTCATATATCGCGATACAGTCCGAAATAAGAAGACCACACCTATTTGCATGTTAAAGACATTCCAGGCAATTGAGTAGTGTTACTTCCAAATGTTCACGGACGATGATGACCTGTAACAGAACCCGGCCCACGGAAGATCTATCTACCAGTATTTCTTTGCAATCCCATATCCACATTGTTTTCATGTCATCATTCCCCCCTCAAACATCGTTCCGTCGTCCGGTGCTGATTAACTTTGTATCGTTTAGGGACTAAAAAATACAGATCGGGGGTCATGTTGTCCCGCATTCATGTCAACTTCGCTGCACTTGGAGAGCCCGGGATGCGTTCCCATCAGACAAGAGAGCCCGATACAACAATCAGGCAATTTCCAAATTGCCGTCCGTTCCGTGATCTGAGGTGTTCTGATCAAATCCAAGGTGCAATCGTCTACTGAGTAGTGCACGTAAGTTTGAATTAATTACTATTGTGTTGATCAGGATGACTAACCGAGATAAATTAGCATTCACACTCATAAGTGAACGAAACCAGTTTTGAATAGTGCAATTCAGTACACCGTTTGCATTCTTTCTTTCTGACATTGAAGTTAGTTGAGGGTGTTCCGAACGTGGTCGTGGTGATTTACGGTAATAATAATAGTTTGTCTGCAGTCAAGCGGTAACCAATAACATATTGTTAAATAACTGAATTGATCCAGTTCCATACCTCACAGTAATTGGTTAAGTGACNCTTACATTCATTCCACTAGAAGGAGATGGGGCGTCAGGAGAAACACACAAGACACGATGGACATTGGTCAACTTGACTCACATGATTGGCGCGGTTGCAATATTCAGCTATCAGTGAACACGATAAAGATGAACCTTCGGTTTTCCAACATATCTCTGTTCACACCTCTCAGTTGTAGTCCGATGGGGCAACCGGACAAGCACTGCTAACGTTGGTCTAGAGATTTGAGTGATTGTGTGGAGCAATTGTTCAACCAGCATGGATCATGTTGACTGAAGCATATGCCACTCATGTCACGTGATTGACTTGCTTGATTTGTGACATCTGTCAAGGTAGGGAGTGAGTGGAAAATTCTGTGTTAGTCCAGTTAAGATGTGTCACTAGGTTTTGAAAACCGTAATCAGAGTACTCAGTAGTGAAGGTTGTACTGGGTTTCGCGGACGTGAACTTCGAAATCGGTGTAATCGATGATTAGGGACACCGAGTGAAACAGTTCAGTGTCGTCAAAATTGACGTTCGTGCATCTGTCCACTATGCTCACGACCTTCGTAGGTCTGGATTTTCTAATGTGATCTTGACATTGATTTCGGACTTGTAATTGCTCTCTCCCTCTCTAATCAATCACTCAAATGGGGGTCTAAGAAACGGTCGTAAAAACAACCGCACCAAAGTACAAGGTGACCGGTTGCTTAAACTAAAATATCTCCCTCAATTACCTATATGACTTGCGGATTTTGAAACAAAACTGCAAAGGGACCATGTCAATCGAGAGGCAGAAACCGGTTTCCTAGATGACTGAGCAGCATATTACACATCCAATGAAAGAAAATGATATTTATTTGTTGAAAAAAGTAGCAATTGATTGTACTCACCGGACTTCGAAACACAACTGGGTTTTCGTATTTCCTGGGAGATCAACAAATTCCGTATGTCTCGAATGAGAAGGATCTCGATGTCATTGTTCAAGATGACCTAAGCTGTTCTTTAAACTACTCCCGGGAGTCGTCTACCGCTGTAAGACACGTTGGTTTGCTAAAACGAGTATTTGGAAAATTTGAACCTACGCTGTTCCCACGATTGTTATCAGCCTACATTCGACCCCACATGGTGTACACCATTCAAGCATAGAATCCATGGTTGCAACGCGATCGGAAGATTCTGGAAAGTCCACAAAGAATGGCCACCAAAATTGGTCGGGGGACTGCATTCCAGAGTTATTCTGAAAGACTTGAATCATCGCAACTGTACTCAACACAGTATCGCCGCATACGAGGGCACTTGATCTTGGTATATCAAATAATGCAGAACCCAGATCACCCAGGTCGTCCACTCTTTTCCTTGTCCTCCAACACACACCTGAGGGGGCACTCATTCAAATTAGTGCTTCCAAAATGTCGACTAGAATGCCGGTGTTATTCATTCGCCCTCAGAGTGCGTGTTACTTGGAATTGTCTACCACCACACGTTGTTTCTGCGCCCACAATTGATTCATTCAAGCATAAACTGGATGAAGCTTTGAAAAGTCTTAAAGTTCAACATCCGTGCACGAGACACGGGCAAATTGTAATATTCATCTTCTTTGTATGAAACGATTCATCTGTGCTAGCCCCTATGGGAATAGAAAAGCAAGTATTTCCCATGATAAAAATTTGACTGCTGTACCACTACTTGCACGACTTGCGACGTGGCGTCTCTGCAATAGTTTTCAGTTCTTTGTTTTTTCCGGAAAGCTATTCTCGAATGTTTTTTTTCGAAAGAAAGAAGGATAGATGATTCTTACATCAGAATTTCGGTTAGCTTCCTTCTCCGAAGGAAAAGGAAATAGATTTGGTGTTAACGCTCATTTACTAAGATCAGATCACAGATCACGTTAGCTGTACGCCGTCAAAAAATACGTTGATTAAATGCCTCGGTTCGGTTTTGAAACCTTTGAAAATATTTCAGATTTGCTGGATCCGAGCATATTCCCTAGAGATTATATGACAGTCGTCAGTTTCATTCACTAATGTTCGTCCAGTATTCATGCCGAGTATAAAACGTCGTTTAATGGTATGATACAAAATCTTCTTGCAAACATACGTAAGCGATGTGTTTCAGTTCTCATCGACCAATTTTGTTGCATTACAGCATGTGAATAGAGTTCGAGGCTTGGACGATGGGGTAAATATGCGCCACTAATGAGCTCAGTCAAGAGCGAAATTCAACTAATGCTTTTCTTGAATTGATGGTTGTTTGGGTGAGCGAATGATTACGCTTGAAGACTGTGCCTAAATTATGCTCTATCTACAGAAAATAAACGATATTTCCAAATCAAAGTTTGAATTCACACACGGGCTCAGTATATATGTAGTGTGATGAAAGGTGACCAAGTTATACCAACATTTAGTATCTCACGCATTCTAGAGAGACAGAAAAATGCCGTAAAACGGGGTTGCATTGGAAACATTTCGTGCTTTTTATCAATAGTCAGGCAGTAAATTATACAGCAATGCGATCACCGTCTCACGGATGAATTTATTCACGTAAAACCGTCCGTGATTCTACTGATTCTGTTACATATTACCATTTTTTGTACTATATAATCATGTTTTAGAGGGTTCGAAAATATTGATCGATTTGTTACATGTGCTCAGATTCTTTTGTTTAGAAGGCATACATTCCAGTCCACTGATGATACCTACCACATTGTTCACTTACAGATGCATCGATTTTGTTTTGCTAGCATATTACAACAGCAGTGTGTACTTTTTGTTGGACCCGTGAAAACTGTGGCAAAAGATTTGGTCTGATTCAATAGATTGACTGCTATTTTTTCAGGCTCATTATGATGGTAGAACACAATCATTTAAAGGTCTTTGCGTAGGTGGTTTGAGGTACACGACGAGGACTATGGGTTCACTGCTTCCTGATTGCGTCAGATCGATTCTGTGTGCCTTAGAAAGTACTTGCTGACGGCAAACAACGCTTATCAACAGAATTTATTCCATATTGGAAAGAAGGAATCCCCAATCACTGTTTTCACTTGTGTTGAAAAGCTTCACGTGCGTGTGCGCGTGCGTGTTCACCGTCCTCGGTGGTATCGGGAACCGAACCCCCAAGACTATGCAGACAGTCCGCAAATTCTAACAAAGCTAATCAGATGTGCACCGTCCAGAGCTCTCGGGGGCTGTGCAATTTTAACAATCAGCAGAAGGAATATTCGAAATGCTAGTGCACTATTACCGGTTGTATTCAATTAAGCTTTGCAGGGATCGTGATTGCTGTGAAGCTCACACATAAACTGATCATATTTTGACCCAAATTTAGCCAGTGATACGACTTGATACGACCAAAACTGTACGCGCGTCGATCGGAAAATTTTACCTCTGTGAACGGACTTACTTCGTGTCAGGGAAATATTTCCATATTCTACTGTTATGGTTCATAAGTGTATCGAACTTCGCCCGGTAATAATTCAGTTCAACAGTGGAACTAGGAATGAAACCAGAACGCTGCACTCAGCAAAGAAATATGCATATATATATATGACAACTTTATAAACAAGTGTGCTGATTGTTGTTTTTGTAACTCGGGCAGTATAAATAGATTTTCAGTTGTCTACCGAGCTTAGCAGTTGTATTGCAAACAACGGTATTGATCGGTAAACCGGCACATTGACAGTGATGGAGTATACATCCCCATGCAACAAAAGGATGAATAAACGCAAAGAAGACGGGTTGTGTCATACCTGACAAAAGGACAGCAGCCACTCACCATTGACACCTAGCCGAAACAAATCACTCTGTGAACCAGGCCGAGGTTTTCCGACCCGTGTATAAAGTTCGTGGGTGATTATCTGGACCGCTTCGCTGCCGGATGCTGGCCACAGCTGAAGCAGTAGGCATCCGTCTTCACAACCCCCTCCATATGCCCAAAAACGATTCGTGCAAGAGGTAAAGCTTCCCTGACCTATTCCATACACACACACCCCGTATCACGAGTAATCCCGATGATCAGATGAGTGGGCAAACAGACGCGTGATCATGGTGATCACGATTTCCTGTCTCATAATGAAATCATTTCTAGATATCTGTGATTTTACTTTATTTTATTTTCCCAAGACAATATTAATCCCATATAGTGGTATATGTTGAGTTATATTGGCATGAATAGGAATCTCTGAGAACGAGCTTGTTCGCCACTCTGTTGTTTTGTTTGAGATGTGGAACTATTTCGGTAACAGTAACACAGAATGGTCGATCAACGATTAGCCATCAGACTCCTCGCGTCCACCTCATCCCCTATCGGCACAAGGCGAACAAACATCAGTCAATCGGGCAACCCCACAGCTTTACACCTCTCAACGACCTATATAACGAAAGGGACACTCGCAAGAGTTCACCTAGTTACAGCATTGAGAATGTCAGATGGATTGATGATGAAACGTTTGCAATAAAATTGACAAACTCAGCTAAGCTCATCTTACTTATGGTTAGCCGTAAGATGACACCGTTCCCTTATCCGTGACCTTGGGAAGCGCTTGGTAGCACGCAGCTCTGCTATCTTGATTATTGCTTGTATAGAGTTAGTAAGCTAGCCACGACTTAATGACCGCATTCATTGTCGCTCATCACCGACCTAATGGGAATATGAAGAACGCACGATCGGCTGTGATTTCGTCACGTCAAAAAGTTAATCAAACTGATAATTTCACAATTTAGATTCTAATCTTACAGTGGAACTAAAACGCAAACTATATCCTGCTGAAAGCCCATAAACTTTTCTAATCACTTTCTAAAGGGTTTTACAAAAATCTTATCAGCTATGTCAGTGTGTAAATTGTTGAATTATAGTCTTTGGGTAACTATTTGATCGTTTGTTTCGGAATAGGAAACAAAATTAAAGTGGACATCCCATATTCACAACTCTGTACCAGAAATTTAGCAGATTATCGTTGCAACTTCGAAGACTTAGGCAGTTGAACGCAAAGCGAAAAAATAATTTCGCCTTTTGTTTATCAGTGACTGTACTAGGCTTTCTGTGTGTGGTCCCCGTTAAATGGTATACTTATGAAGAATTATTTCTTGGGGACACAAAAGGAGTTTTCCTTTTCCACAGTGACCTTAACTTGAGCCAATGGCTATCATTATGTAAGACATTTTTCACTATATGATATGTAAGAGCATGGACTAGGAATATCAGATAATAATTGTTACCTCACCGACTCGCTTTCTTAATTCTATCATGGGAATATTAAAATGACATATATTGATTATCTACTGATCTTTTGATCTTATGGCACAAAAATGCAAGCACAAGCCAACCTGAAGTGTGGAAGATAGCCAAAACTAAACGAAACATTCAGTCACAGGATACAGTGCTGCTCTGTCTGTATTACTACAATCGGCTTTAGAGGGCACTTGAGCAGGAAAAAAATGATAACAGCGACTAAATTAATCTCAAGTATTATTTGAGTTCACTACTTTAATTGCGTAGTGTACAAATCGAATATAGCGTGAAAATCTGAAAACCTAAGAGACCCTGGACAGTCATGTCCATATTTGATATGGTCTCATAAGCAGTGTGTAACATTCAACGCAACTGATAAATGAACCAGGAATCTCACAGGCAGAATGCAAGCCTTCTATCCAGTTTATCATCCGGTAATCAACTAGAACCGGTTTACATTTTGCCTGAATGCGATATAACACAACCCGTATTAGCAAAATGGGTTACGGGTATCACACCTCGATCATCTGAGCACCAGCTTCCGGACCGTGATAATATTCAGAACCTATCTGCTAAATATGTCAATGCATTCGCCAAAGACCCAACGTGGTCACAACATATGTCCTAGCTTTTCAGTTCTCGTTCCATTTGCTCTTTACACGACGAAATTCAACGTATAATAAAATCATATCTTTCACCATATGTTTCGTGTGAGTTTTCATTAGAAATGGGCGCAATCAGTGTACCGCACCGATCTTCCATCTATATCTACGACTTTCCCCTGATAAGCCGTTTTCATTTACTCAAATAAATTTGTTCGATTACCGTATCAGACGCACGAGACATACCTTTATGAGTAACTTGGGCGATTGAAAGAAGGTCGCGTTCATCGTCTCAAATTCATATAAACATTTAAAACGTCGAGTCTGCAATAACAGTGAAGTTTGAGTCTGTGTGTCATTCGATCGACGAGGAGTCAGCGATGGAGAATGATGAACACTGGAAACTTTATGAGTACAATATGTGCTCGGGAGGACAGATGAGCAAGGTAAACTGGTTCAGTTCAATCGTGGAAGCGTCCTTCGTACTTGGTTTCGAGTTGAACATCATGCGATCAACTCGCGTATGATCAGAATCAGAGGGCAAAAAGAATGACATGCAGATATATTCCCGGCTTGTCGTATTTTATGCTGCTTCGTCAGTTTAAACTAGCACAACTCCGTTTTGATTATACATAAAATTTTAACCTACTTTCTCGGACCTTCGATCCAGTGGTGATGAGGCTTACACGGGCACCCTGCCCCCTGCCCTCAATCCTGAAGACTGGAGACTCTACTCGCAGTTTGGAGTGGATTCTAAACTTGACGTCAATCCAGTTAGTGATTAATTGTGCTTATTATGGTATGCAATTGCAGATAAGACCGATTTCCGCTTTCCTTTAAGTTTTCATTTCCCCCTTATTCAATTGTGTTTTGTGCAACCCTAATTGAATCTGGCAATGAAATCACAATCAAAGGATTGATTCGGTTGCATAAAATGAGAATGTGCAATGTGAGTAACGATTATTTTTTGTCCTGTACCGATTATATCCGTATTGCATTGGTATATCTCATATTCGGTTGAGAACACGAAGCGTATTGATTCCCTCAACTCAACTGATTTACATCCGTTTCCAGCCGTTTTGTAAACTTATCACAGGTGACATTGTCAGTGCGTGTGGCTTGACGATGTTCCAATTTTGTTCACACAGTTTTACCATCTGTTTTACGGTGATATGCTCAACAATCTTAATTTTTCCTACTACTCCGGACCAAGTTTACTGCCTTGATTATTCCTTTAATTTGTTCTCAATTCGTCGTTATCGCCTTTCAGCTTTCACCCTTCATTTGCCCTCCGAGTTGCATCGATACACATATATAAACACGGGGTTTAATCCGAAAGGGCCTAGTTCACTTATTTGTTTGACCAGTTTCAAACCTTCAGCTGCGAGGAAATCGATGAGCGTATTTTTGGATCACGAATCTCTGACGGTTTTGATCAATTTCGACCCGGTGAAATCAGTATTCCGGGACTTCAGTAAATGAGCCATATATTGGACCAACTAACAAAAGTATATAAAATCTGTGCATTTGTGGAACAATGCATGCAATTGTACTTCAAATTGAAGGGTGAAGTAAATGAAAACAACTCAGAGAGATGTGAGCCAGATCATTTCTCTCGGTCAGTGTCGAAATTCAAAAAAGCGGAAACTGTAAAAAGTCAATTAGTACGAAATGAAAATCAGACAAACCGGTAGATTTTTCGTCCAGAACCACTCGAACGGTAGAGCCAGTGCAGCATATCCGTGACACGTTCTTCAACCGTAAACAAGCGGGTACGTGAGAAATAAAAAAAAAGACTAACCAATCACCGAACACTCGTAGAGAGTGGTATCACTCGTGTGGCATCCACAATTCTGTAAATAACGATACACGTAACGATTACAGGACCAACTGTATATCTCTCATCACGAACAAAAGCTGTACGCATCATAATTGGAAGGACCCAAAAACAAGTGCAACAGAGGTACACTAACAAGGAAAGCAGGAAAGATTTCGTCATGCAAAGAGCAGATGAAACGTGAATTGAAAAGCCAAAAACCATTGTACACATGTTTTGACCGGTCTAGCGCTTAGGAGGAACAATGGAGTACAACCCGCGGCTTCATCAACCAGGCTATATTATCTAACGAATAAAAGGATTAAAGAAAAGAAAACATCAAGTTCAAGAACAATCCGACACGTGACTATACGATGTTTCAAAAATCGAAGCAAGATTGTTACAGATGATACCAACCTTCTCGAAAACGGACCCACTTCCCCGAGGAAAATTCTATTCATGTTAAAGATTAAAAATCAGACGATGAAAGACAGAAGCCACATTGTTGCTCTTCAAAAACATTTGGGAGCATAAGGGGAGAGGTTCACGTAGACGGATTCAGTTTGCTTGCTCGATGGCCAAGATGTGACCCCGTAATCCCCTTAGATCGATGAGTACAACCAAAGCAGGTGAGTCAAAACTCCTCGGCCATAGTAACTAAGCTTTTTGATTCTACTAGGTATGAGATGATCGAACTGCTGTTGGTTCTGATCATCCCACTATTCAACCAGGCCGGGTGGTACTGACGGACCAGTTTGGATGAACGTCTGCTCATGCGGCCAATACATGCTGTTCTACAGGATGAATGAAACTGTTCCCGAAAACGTTCAGAATTCAGGCACACAATTTACCAGAGTTTGGCAAACTAAGCAACCAGACACCTTCCATTGGATCATGTGTAGACACCTACGCAACTCAGGGATAAGATGATCCTACAAGCAAAAGGTTTCACTGTGATCCGACAGCACACAAAACGACCAATTCAGATAACCCAGTGAGATGAGAACAGTGAGAACGATAGAGTCAGTGGAACAAAAGACCAAGAAGGAACCGGTGAAAATGAACGAACAAGAGTAGAAATTTGTCAGGCAAATCACACTTGCAGCTACCCACACAATAACTTTATGTGCTTCAATCCCAGTGCGAAGGTGGTTGCGTAAACATCAGAGATTACCAGTGCCTTTCTTGAATCACCCGAATGACGTCCGGTAGAAAAATGTTGAAGATCATTTTCTTAGAGTTCAGTTTTACTCAATGCGAATGAAAACATGTTTGAGGATGAGGTGTTACTTTACCCGAAATTGTATTTTTTTTCTGATGATTTAAATATTAAATATTAAACAAAACACTGAATAATAAAACGAAAGATCGGTTAAGGAGCACAAACCTATTTCTCTCAATATATATTCCCTGCTGTTTCTCTGTGTTCCTTTTTTTCATTTATTTGTTCATTTTCCACTCACGACCCCCCCCCCTTCTTCACCCGGCATTGACAGATCTCGCCCAACAAGATGCTTATTCCTCCCCAATCGCTCTTCGTTTATTTCCTAATTATGGGCATCAAACATTTTGCAATCAAACTGATAATGCATTCGTCATTTTAATATCAAGTTACTAATTGCTTTGTTCATCCCAATCGATGGAATTTCAGCTCTCTGCACACACCCGGGGGTATTTCTAATCTGCATACAGTAAAACGGATAGCGAAATCAGTAAGAGCATCATAACGTTATGCGCTGCAAGTAGCGGGATAATGTGAAAACGGGATACTATTTATCTCAGGGTTCGGAAAAACATGCACCCTAACAACTATTTCTATCACAGAAATATAGTACTAATTCAGAGAATATCCCCATGGATAATATGGAAAACGGTGTTCCCGAACGAAGTACTGTTCAACGTATCACATCAGGCGACGATCACAGTACTGAGGAAATCGGATTGGTTGATTACGGCTCAGGTTATAACAATGACCGGGTTGATCCAGCGGAACAAGTGAATGTGATAAGGCTAACGGGTAGTCAATCGAGTTGAGGAGGAAGTGAAAGAAGACAGGTCCAACGAAATAACACTAGACAGGTGATCTGATTAAACTGCTGATGAAAGTTATGCGTCCGGGGGAAAAAAACGGGTTGAAGTTAAGTAAGACACACTAGAAACTATACTTAATGCACAGTACATGATGCAATCGGGAAGGGAAAATGAAAACAACATAATGACTGTTAATATTGTGATGGATGATGATAATGGGTGGGTGGGGAAGGGGTTTGACGCTTTGCTTTATGCACAATAAATCCGCTGTCCAGGCCACTTTGCTCATAACATGATTTTCAGGGCAGGGGGAGGCAGGGGACGGGCCTAACCTCACCAAGGGAATACTCGTGGTTTGAAATGGATTGGGATCGCCAGCTACCGTGAGCCTGTAGCAACGTTTTCTCAAGGGTTCTCAATGGGTAGTCGTGCCTCAACCCGGCTCCGTACTGATCAACCCCATATATACTGCATGTTTCTCCCTTCTTCAAACCACATTTAGCCGACACTGCCAAAAAAGGTTTCCACTATTTGCAACTGGGATCGTTGGGATACACACAGCGGGACCAAGTTCAGTGGCATTTTTTGGGGAGACGCAACAATCGCTGGGTGAAGGATGAGCGAATGTCTGATAGATTGTTGTTGAAGAAGTTGTTTGCAGAAGAGTGTTAACGATAGAGTTAAGCAAGTGGAGATAGCTCATTCTCGTAAAGTATTCAACTCTCAGACCGGTGAGTAAAACTGAGAGGATCATTTAAAACGGTGACTGAAAACAAAATGACATAAGAAGCAGTTGAACAAATGCTATGGAACTTTCGAAGATCAAAAAACAAGAAATCAAAAGGCAAAATTGTTCAATTCTCTTGAAATGGCACTCAAAATGTGAAATACCCGAAAGGATATCGAAACCAAAGTATTGTAAACGTACATCCCATAGGATTTTCAGATTAAAACGTACAATACAGAGCAATTTAGTGCATACGAATTTCGCTCTTCCCTTTGTCCAGTGGAACAGAGATACCTCTAAACATAGAATAGTTAATCAAGAAATAGGAGTACGAACACTATGTTTGGTTAAGGCAGATCGAAGGAACAAAAAACAAGTCACCTTGAAATCTGGAACCGGTGGTAAGATCATCTGGTGATTCTAGCCTACGGAATGACTCAAACCACGGAGCGACAGGTTACAGTTTTCGGACAACTGTGATCAATCAAGCTTTCCAGGTGACGTCAGCAAAATGCCTACGTCTTACAGCTGTTGGAATATAAACCATAGGTGGGCGATGGTTGCCCGTTTGGTAACGTCTACAAATTACCACCTCGGGGGATGTGTGTAAGAACACCACCATCACCGCCTGATTTTCCCTATGAAGGCCCTTTTCATTGGCCGCTTCCCCCTTCCTGAACATTGTATCATTGTGTATTCAATAAAAGGAACTAAAAATAAAAAAGCCGATTTTAACAGCCAATCAGAAGCCGTGTGGCCCAGAAAGAAACTGAACAACGCCAAAAATACTAGCATGCGGTTGACAGAGATTTGGATGACCAAAGAACTTGTCTTGTGCGTATAAATGAATCCATTTGATTTCTGTCAATAAATGAACTGCTATTACTATGGCCTTTTCCTCACCTCTCGGTTATTTTGTATTTTTGTATTTGTATTTGTAACTTAGTGGGATACTGCGTGCAACTACCTGAGTGATCTAGTGATTACGTTGCGTCGGTGATTGCTAGTCCATGATTTCTAAATGGTGATTGGTATTTCGTGATCAGTGCGTACCAAAATTATTACAATTACCACAAATTAGCGTCGAGCGATTGAAATTCCAATCACTGAGGGACTTACCCTGTATGCTAGTCTACCTGAGATTGAGTAGTGGGACGAACGGTTCGAATTGTGGTGCAGCATTTGTAAAGGTGGCGCACAAAATCAGTCAGCCCTATTTCTCAATGCGGAAGACCGTGATTTCTATTCCCTATTAAAAAACCTCGTGTTTCCTGAGGTTGCGGCTTGTCTACCGTACGAATCCCGGAAGACGTTGCTGCACAACCATCTGCTGTCCACTTAATTCCAGGCACAATTTAATTCGCTTAATCGTGCCAGGCATGTTCCGTGCCGTGATTTAATTGTGCAGTTGAACAAATAAGCATCGCGCTGCAACTACGGTGATTGAATGGAAGAACAACTGTGACTGCCTAGTGGCAAGCATGAACAATTTGAAATGGAAGATGCTGGAGAAGAAGGATTTAACTTTCGCAGGTGCATGGAAGATTCGTGAACAAGATGATGATCTGACAAAAGCGACTTCCAGTGGAACAGACACCGTATTCCAACGGCAGAAAACGAGACTAATTCGACTTTCATTGACTAAGCACACACCAAAACAACAGCCTGACTCTTCTGGCAACGACAAACTTATTAACCGGTGTTTGTCATGCGAAGATTATTACTAGCGCTCCAATTTTCGATTCCATAGTGCCAAATGTCACGCGTGCGGGAAAACTGGCCACATACGGAGAGCGTAAAAACAACCCTGCTGCAATCTGGCATAACCGTCGGCCGAATAAGAAACCAGCCTTGTGATTTCTCTACAAATCCAAAATCAATATGCACAATTCCTAAACGAAGATGCGTCATTATAGTCGGGCACCAAGTACAAATTCATTGTGGATACAGGCAATGCGGAATCTATAATTTCAACTGAAGTGATTCGATCCGTCTGTGCGGAAGCCAAAATTCGTCAAACGACTGTAAATCATTATTGGCATTACGGTTCACAAACTCCCACTGGTTGGGGAAGTGTCGTTAGCGGTTCGATTGGTGAAAAATTGTTTCAGTCCTATTCAATTTCTGGTCGCTGAGTATATTTAATCCATCCTGAGCCTGAACGCCATATGGAAATTGAAGCAATCTGTGTCACTGCATTGCTGTCCTTCCCCAGGGGCGGAAAGTGATCATGAGTAGTCCCATTAAAGTTGGAAGTATGTGCACATCACCGTCCAGATTGAAAGTTACTTGTTGCCGACAGTCACGTCGCGTTGCTCTGGCTCGCACGATGCAACAAAGCGTTTGGTGAGAACGGTTCAAAGTTCTATTGCATCGGAGAACCAGAAGACAATATCAGAATTTGGAAAACTGTTGAAAAACGTCCGATGGTAGTGGAAGAATGCGGTGCACCTCAAGTCAAAGAAAACCCGGCTAAACCGATCAAAACACAAGCATTGCGATCATCAGTGCATTGGAGTGCTTCGACGAACGATTCACCAGATTACCGACGCAAACAGACCAAATACATTTGGAGGAGTCTGGCAGTTCGAACACAGAGTCCACCGAATACAATATCTCCAAATACAGGAATCCCCAAATGGCAATCCGGTATTACTAAAATACACTACGAAACTCAACCCATGGAGTTTCTTACTTTTACAATTTCCACTTCTGTATCCGGAAGTTCGAACGAGTTTCCATTGGATTTGTACATAACAAGGCGGAGATCATTTGCGGAATAACTCAAACAGAATACGCACCGATGTTCGGCAAACAGAGTTACACTGTGCATACGAATTTATGCCAACTACTCAACCCTGCAAAGATACGATCATCATTCCTGGATAAAAGTACGTAGCTAGATAAACAGGAATAGATAAGCTGTATAGGCAATGTGGAACCCGAAAGTATCGAGTAGACAACAAAACACTTGTGTGAGATAAAACACATCAGATGGTTCTGATAACCGATTTTCGTTATCCTACATTTTCCCACAACTATTGTTCTCGAACACTTGAAATTTCCTCATGTTTTACACATTATATGCTTTAGTAGGAGCCTCAGTTAAGGACGAGGGGATGGAATAATATTGATGAAATATTATTGAAGTATTATTCATTCGGGTTGGTGGGGTTTGATGATGTCTAATTTATTGTGTTCAGTTACGGGTCCCTAAAATGCTCTGCATAGGGTCGCAATTGAAATTCTTTCATAGGACGAAGGAACAGTGGAATGCGTCCACCTTTGACTCATAGGTTATTATGTGTACCATTCAACAAAGCTTCAAAAAAACCGTAATGTAGATCAACAACTACTATACGCATTCAATCAACAACAGTCTCCAAAGCTAAATGAGTGCACACACGGACGCATAAATTGATGCTATTTATCATTCTGTACTACAAAAAAGCACAGAACTATTTGCGTTTCCAACGCGACAATCTCTCCTCTCCATTAAAACAATCATTCAGTACAACACAGTGGCACACATACAGACAGAAAAGCGCACACGTGAATATAAGAAAGAAGCTGAAAAACATTTTTTTCTCTAACAAGACCCCGGGCAAAATGAAATTGTTTGTTCTGCGTGAAAAATTGTTATCAGTCCTATGCACACAAGTATGCAGGTCAAGTGAATTGACCAATGACACGTCAAAATAGTAATAGTTGATAACAGGAAAATTGGAGCACAAAATATACTCCACTCCCGGTAAATACCAACAACTGACGTGATCAGATTGGACTACACAAACAGAATATTCGACCCACACTTATCTCACGCGTAATTTTTCTATGCGAATGCACAATGCACGACACGATGGTATTTGTCGTGGTGAAACATCGATTCACCCAGGATCAGTCGTTACTGAGATTGTTCAGTATGGGAGCACAACAGAAACAGAAAGAACGCGCAAAATGTGCAATTGGTCTGGAGCAGTCCTCGTGCTAACCTTGGAAGCACAGTCCGTGCGGAGTATGCGGACATTGTGTGTGTGTGTGTGTGTGTGTGTTTGAACAAGTAGTGTGACCTAGTTGCATAGGAGAAACTAATTATTGTTTCGTCTCTTATCACAAGAGATCTGGAGTGAGAGAGTGTGTGTGCGTGCACGAGAGGAAGAATTTACTCCACCAAACGGTAATCGTTCACTTCAGTTGGAATGCTGCACTCTGCTTGTTGACATCACTCGAATGGTTGTGAAGGAATTTGCTACGTAAGCCAGTTGAGCTGATGCTGTTGGGGATGGCTTCTCCAGTATCCGTACAATAGAAGTTTTCGTATTATACTGATTGATGTTTCAGTTATAGAATTAACATGAACACAGTTGGACGGTGAGATGGCAACAATGTTATACAGCTACTGGTATCCTCCGGGAAGGTCAGTCCATATATCGCATGGAATTGAGGGACACTGAAGCTGTCTGAGTTGTGTATGAATTAGCTAGTTCGATCCCAAATCGGGTCGATGGATTCGCATTGTTGATGTTACTCAATCAGGTCGAAACAGCTGTCCAGTGCTTCTTAGCTTTGCAGTTCACGCTTCATTTTCTATATACATTTGAAAACGAATCAAATCTCCCACTACTGACATGATTTGGGAATTACTATACTGCGGAGTCTTCAAATTTTGGCAGCGCCATCCGTTTTTCCATCATCGGGTTGTTCAATACATAACCATCAAGGGGTCATTTTGTGGCTACTACCTGTTTTTTGGGGGGGGGGGCGGAGAAACGGNAAAACCAAAAAGACGGCCGAAAAACGTTCGAAAAATCGGATGGAATGTAGCGCCGGTTGGCGAGTTGCTTTCCGGAAAAAGGACCATCACCCATTTGTGTTTCCCCCCCACTGAAGTCATTTTCTCTCTTTTACCGTCCGATCTCTTATCGGAAATATGATCGATCTCACCAGCTTAGGCGAATTACCTGAATTTTTAGAAAGCTGATTTGACAACGAAAGTGATGATGAAATAGTACACCTGGATGGTTTCGCCAGCTATCGAGTCGATCGTTCTGTTCCTTATTTCAAACGGGATGGCAGTGTCATCACATTTGTCACAAATCAGTGGTGTCATCTGACCAAGAATGTATTCCCTTATTCTACACTTTATATAAACGCATCAGTACTTCAATGGAAGCCCAAACATTCACAGATTTTCTTGTCACTCATTCTTGTGAATTTATATATTGCTCTTCTTGTTCGGCCCATTTCCTTTACGGTTTAATGAAGCTCTATCAACCATTTTGTAGCGAGAAGGGAAAACATCTATTGATCCAAATCAATGTGGTGAGAAAGGTGACAATGTTTCAAAGACCTTAGGTGGTTAGGTAACGGGTAGCAGAATTGTTAAAGTCACCACAATTAATGCCAAAGGAAATATTTACATATTCAAGCGATATTGTAGCGAGAAGGCGAGCTGGTTGGGAAAAACGTCTATTGATCCAATTCAAAAGCAAACGGTGTATGCGTACGGTTATATACAATCAATTCTCAACCGCGCGGCGGGATGATTCATGCCTCTTTCTGTGGATCATTCCTTGTTGATTTTGGTCCCGCACTTGACACGTACGTTGCCTCTTCTTCCGCGTGCCATTCCAACTGGTTTGATCCGATCGCGGCGCGAGATGCGTTGATCGACATCTCCGGCGTTAGGGCATTCGGTGGATATCTTTCCCGTTAGCTACGAACTGTCTGTCGGGCTGTAATTGTCGATTCGCTCGTTTCGGGTGGCAGTCAACATTGTCTCGCGAGGCCCTCCCCGCCGCTGCGACTGCACGTCTGGTCGGGTGAGCCCCATTCTCGATTCAGTCGCTAGCCAGGACTCTCTTTGTACTGCCTCCAATCACATTTGCTCCTCCTCCAAAATGATTGCCTCCGATGTACCAACATTTCAACTCTTTACCATTTACCCATCCTCCTTGAGGACCCTGATTGATCCGGAAACTGGCGTTTTTCCTCCCCTGAACAGTGAATGGTCCCATCTACCTCTGCTTGAACTTTCCGGCCCCCGGTCCCGTTGTTCCGAATCTGTCTTAGTTCATAACCTTTACCTCTGTCCCGGAACGAACGACGGCCACTTTTGTGAT
>UZAN01039958.1:41392-63732 GCA_900618425.1 Echinostoma caproni
TTTTTTTTCAAGCAGAAGACGGCATACGAGATGAGACTCGTTTGATCTGACGCATTTTATTCAGGACGTGAATTCAATCCGACTACGAAGGACAGTGCTACGATCGGTTCAACACTAGGCCGTTGTTTGCATACGTCTTTGTGTCAATGCTACAACATAACATCCTCTGTGTTTCAACTGAAAATGCAAGCCATACGAAATGTTTCACGGACGATAATGGTAATCCCAATGCAAACATTCAACCGCATGCATCCGAAAACTCGCGTAAAACTAAGTACAGAATGCATTCTGAGATTGTTTACCTGATATTCATCTCGATTAGTTCTTTGGTGCATCCTCGGGGGTGGAGTGGATTTCTTCATCCGAGGCCCCGGCAAAGCTAAAGCCCGAACGAATATCTTTCGGTTGCACAGGGGGGATCCAATGTTTGTATAGCTAGCACCTCGACTGTGCATAGAGTGTTAAACCGAAGGTGTTTCGGCAGAGATGATGGCGTGTGGTAAATGGTGCGGAATGCCTGATTAACACTGAATGTGTGTCGTGTCCCCAGTATATTGAGAACAACTGCGTGGCAAACAAGCTTGTTTTCAGTTTTTTCGTCATCATGTCATTACACAACATTAAATATGACTAATAATAAGAACAAAACAGGGAGTGAGAGATCCGAGTCCTAATGATTCAACTGTGGCTCAAATCGTTGTTGAGTGTGTTTAGCTGAAATTTATCACAGTGTGAGAAGTTCAGGTGTTTGCACATGTGTTGGCGTGGGTAAAGTGGCCCAGGGGAGATTAAGTGTGTGCACGAATTTCTTCTGGGCGTACAAGGGGGGGGAGGGTTGAATTCGAATACTTACAACTTCGGTCGTGGCTAAGATTCGATGCTTCACTGCTCGCGATTACCTACATCGAACCTTATAAATCGGTCGAAACGCGCTTGCCACATCCACCGAGTGATTTGACCCAACGAGATGTGAACACATCACGCTTGTAACAGGTTTTATTGTTCCAGTCCTCAGCCAAGACGGGCGATGTTCACGATGTACCCAGTTCCATAGGAACAAGTGAATGAATATACACAGAATGAAGCTGGCACTCTATCCTTCAGTCGGAAACACATGATTGGTTTAGATGTGAATATAGCTTTGAATTGTGCAGCGTAAAGTGTTCTGCTTACTGCATTTGTTAGCTCTATTTGAAGGACTTCTGCCTCCGTATCTCCATTGAACGGCAGGTGCACATAGACAGACTTCTTCGCTGCTCTTATTTCCTTTGGCCGTTCCTCGAGTTCTAGCATTGTCCTATCGTATTGCTGGGGACGTAGTGAAATTCATGCGCAGTTCGGCTGTTGTAAACGTTTGGTGCAATGCTTGATTGATCCGTGGTGTAAGCCGTGTTATTCCCTTTCAATGGTAGTTGCAAGTAGAGTGATTTCTTGTTGACGATGTACATAATCGGTCGCGCTGGTATCTCCGTCAGATGTTAATCTATGAATTTATCCGGATAATCATTCCCTCGAAGGAAGTTTTTGATGTGTTCAGTTTCTTCGGCTACGGCATTGTGATAGCAACTTTTACGTGCCCCCAAAACTAGGCATCGCATCAAATTTCTCTTTTGTTTCGATGGCACAAAGCTATTGAAATTCACATATTGTCCCAATCATGTAGGTTTCCTGTATACGGTTCTCTGGATAGTTTCTTATGGGTTTCGGATTAGTAAAACATCCAGGAAAGGGATTCGATCATTGTACTCTTTCTCAATAGTGAATTTGATTGAGTTGTGGCTTGCGTTGAAAGTCTCCAGCTCGGAATAAATGTATGTTGTTTGATTTGTTATGAAAAATATATCATCCATGTATCGGCATTACACACCGAATTTGTGTAGAGTGTCTTTTAAGGTTGTGCTCTCGAGTTTCCCCACTAATGTGTCCGCCAACAATGGTCCCAGCGGAGATCTCATTGCGACTCCTTCCTTTTTTTGGTAGATTCGATCACTGAACAGGAACTGGACGCCAAAATGTGCACGGAAGCAGAAGCTCTTTCAGACCGGGAATTTGTGTTCCGATTTCCATAGGAATTCTCATAGGAATTCGATAGTCTCTAGAACTGTGACTTTCGAGCACTGGGTAGTCACATCCAGAGAGTGCATTGTTTGTGATGAAATGGTAATGTTTTTGACCTGTTCGACGAATTCCAATGTGTCCTGCAAACTGTTGGCGGAGATTCGTTGTTTGGCGGGTTCGAGTAGTCGCACTAACCATTTGGCCGTTGCATAATTTGTGGAGTTCGACATATCCAAGAATGGCCTAACTGGTTAATCCGGTTTGTTTACCTTTGGGAGGCCATATAATCGTGGTTTTGTCGAGCCTCGTGGTTTTGGAAGATATATGGTTACCGTCTATCAGGGACTTTTAGTACTTCGTCATTTGCTGTTCGATCAGTTCTGTTTTGTCTTTCTTCTCCGTATCCTCCCGAAATTTACTCCCGTCTGCTAGGATAGCGTTCATTTTCTCTAGGTAATCCTCTCTTTTCATGGGAGCAATCCCGACTCCATTGTCTGGTCTAGTAATAAGTAGTTTCGGATTCTGTTTTTCAACTCTTTTAGTTTCTCTAGGTGTTCCAATGTCAGGATACTTCGTGTTCCTGCTTCTGTTTGTGATATCGTTGTGCTCTGTTGACTGGCGTACATTTTAGAATATTCAGGTCCTCACTGGATACAATATTTTGATCTGTCGTTTGGTTGTACGGAATCTCAAACAACACGTCCACTTCCAATCTGTCCGTTCTCCGTCTTGGGCAGCAGAATTGTGGTCCAAGTGATAGGATTTCGATTTCGGTCTAGGTTCATGTTTGAGAAGTTACGCACACATTTTTCTTTCTGATCTTGAAAATTACTAAAAGGTTTTGATTTAGAAATACCAGGTAATAATTTGAGCCGCCTCTTTTGAGCACATTTTGTGACCACTTGGTTAAGCATCGATTAGAATATGACTTTTTCCTGTTCGGAAAGTAACTTCATCGAGCACTCCCTTTAAGCAATATTCCTTTCAATTTGCATGATTCTTTTACGATAGATGTCTAGCTGATTTAGGCTGTGACATTTCAATGAGCTATTGTTCAGTTCAATATGATGACGGCGTGAATGTTTCCAATATTCCTTGGGATAAGTAGTTGATTGACTGCATTCTCTGATCAATTCAGTTGTTCCGTTTGCATCGGCAAGGCGAATGGTGAACTTCAGCTATTGATTCAATTCCTTGACCATCCCGGACTCTTTGGTAGATCTCAGTAAATTAAAAAATGTCCATTGGAACATTGAAAACAAAGTCCGGTAGGCGAAGCCTTTGGTGGTGTGGTGTTCTGTTTCAACAAATCGACTAAACCAAATGGACCGAATTAAGCCAAGTTTGATCCCACCTGAATCGACAAATCTTTGTCTGTCGTATCTAGATTTTTCTTTTCGCCTTGACGGGGAAAGTCGACACATGAATTGAAACCCGTAAAACACCACGTGATAAGTAAGAAATGGGAATTAAGGCCCATAATTACTCTGAATCATTGAGTGCTGGAGGCTTTTTTCTTTGTTATAAAGCAGAAGCAGAAGATCTCAATCAATTTAGATTAAAACAGGACCAAGGGTGTTTGCACGATTAACTCATAAATTCTGAAGGGTGAACCACGAAAGTTTGTGCGGAGGTGTAGCCACCGACACCGGGTCAACTATTGCTTTCGATACCAGTCAGTTATTGCTCAATTTCGGGTAAACTTGTAGCACTGATCCTATCCAGGCCATTCTCAGTACAAGTCGAGTAACCCCGTGCTAGCCGACGGATTAGTGTAGTTCTGATAGGGAAGGAGAAAGTATGTAAAGTATACCTCCTAGTTCTTGAGACTTCGACTGGACGAGTTTTCTCTCATGAGTATTGTACTTTGAAATCACTCATGCGTTAACTATTTACAACTGTTGCTGTTTGATATGTTACGATTCCCACAGTACAGTGTTCACCGCAGAACATGCACATAAGGAAGTTAAAAGGGAATAAACAATCAAGGCTCACAGTGGGAGAGGAATATGGGATAAATGATGCGACATTTTACTCCACCAGGTCTCCACGACACTGCATTCAGGTTGTAATGCATCATAGTTTAAACCAGGCTTCGACAATTTCAATGGAGTGGCATCCACACATAAATTGCGTGTGAATACCTGAATGTCGATCGTTTTAGCAGAGACCAGGATGTGGAGATGCGAGAACTTGGATGTGTGAGGTCAGATCACGTCGAAAGCTAATTCAAGCTTCACTTTGTGACCCGCGTATACTAGATGACCGAGAATAGCAATTCCCGTGATACCTTGAACCACCATGTGCATGGTGCTGTTCAATCCATTGGGATAGCTGTGTCAACGTTCGGCCAATACGTGTTGTGCTACAGACAAAACTGTGAATGAACAGATCACGTTTATTCGACAACTGTGAAAACCAGGTCAAAACAAGATCTTCCACCGTTGATGAGCGCTTGTCTGAATTAGGTACTGTTTGGTTAAGTGAACTTATGAACTGTCTTCAACCACCAGATATAAATAAACTTAAATCAGTGATTTTGATCCCACCACCGTTGGCACAGTTTCAGCGTGCACTCGTTTCATGTTAGTGGTTCGTAATTCAAATCTCACCCTGGCAAGTGAATATAAACCAGTGGTGTGCACTGACAAGGTCGAAACCTGCGTACAATGAAAAATGAGTTTATGATCTATTGCGTGAGCTGAGAATTATGCGTGAATGGTCGACAACTTCAATCAAGAAGAAAACGGCTGCCGAATCGGGAGTTGGATTCAATTTGAATGGTCCAATCTTTTTCACCATATAAACATGAAATTCACTTTAAAGGAAGGAGTTAAGGATGGCATTGTTTTTCTTGAAATCTGATTTAGGCCTCAGACAGACGGTTCCATTCGGAAAGGAATCTATAAAATACCGAACTGGAGTGTACAACACATTCATTTAAATATCACTATTTCACTCAGGCAGAAAACAAAGCCATCATTTGTGTTGTGTGAATAGGGCACATGTGACCTGATTAATGTGGGATTATCCTATTTGTGTGATGTTTTCCATCGAAACAATTATTTATAGAACAATCACTGACGCTGTCTCACGAGACGCTCTTTCGACTGAACTGCGTGACGATGCAGCAAAGACGTTACAATGACGGGGAGATTGAATGGGAAACCGATAACCTTTGCGGACGATAACACCTCACAAGTCATAACATTATTTGCTTTCTAAACCGATTCGGCGCTTGCCACTCAAAAGCAAGGTTCCCACACCCTCTGCATTGTGTTCTCACCCTTTGGGATTAACATTGTGTCTCAACACCACTTGTAACCACATTTGAGTTGTTTTGTGCGTTCACTCTGTCTTAGTCACTCACATATATGATGTGAACGGGACCTCAAAACGGTGATTGGACAATTGTGTGTGTTTGCGCGCGCGCACGTGATACAGTGTGCTCTACTTACACAGCGTCGTCTTATTGGTTCCCTTTGAGTTATATAATCACCAAAAACTGATAGCCACAGACCATTTCTACGTTTTTGCCTCAACATGAAATTACAGTTGGTGTTCGTCATCTGTTGTCTGGTTTTGTTCGGTAAGTGTCACTCTAACCCGATGGTATAACCTTTGAAATTTGAAGTGTTTGTTTTAGATCGTTAGACGAAAAAAAACGTTACAGTCTGAGCGTGTTCACATGTTTGTGTGTGTTTGTGTTCTCAAACAGAATGCCCAGCTAATCTGTGTCGATTCAGATCGAAGTGAGCGTTCGTTCTGAGTGTCTGAACACGCTCTGTAAAGAACGACCAGTAGGCATGAAACACAGTGGTTGATGTAGTAATATGTAGTAGAAGAAAGAGGTTCCAGCTGCTCACGCTGTACACTCGGTCGAGATTTTAAATATTTTATTTTCCATTCCCATTTGTTATGTTTGTGGGGAAAGTTCTATCGATTGTGAATAATTATCTTGACTGCGAGAACATGCTAGAAACATTTCAGCTGGTGGGACCGTTTGGGTTTTGATTACAGTTGACAAGCCGCATAGTATTGTTTTAAATAAGAAACTATGTAGGCCAACTGAACTGAGTCTATGTGAAAAAGACATCGAAACAAACGTGAACTGTGGTTTCCAATTACCTCTGATGTGAGCTGATCGATACACAAAATTATCTCTTCCATGCTAGTGGTTTGTGGTTCGATGCGCGGGAGGAACGGTGAATACATGCCAATGATTAGTTTCCCAACACAGAAACTAGAGTATAGTGTTTCTAGAGTGCATGTGCATGGCAAAATGGAGGAGCTAATATGTCGTGCGTGATACCCTACTCTGAATAATTATCGGTTAAAATTAGACAATGTGAGATGAATGACTTAACAGTTCTACAGTATAGCTTTCTTCAGTAACTTTCGGTATCGAATGGCAGGAGAGGAGGTTGAAGCTATTCAAATTTGATCAGGAAAGTGACAGTGGAGGTGTGATAGGATATTGGAAGGATTTATCGGCCGTGTTGGGACTCAAACATTCAGCTGATGTTTTTGATGTGGTGGGAATCTCATTCACTTTCACACGATCGCTAGGAGTTAATGGATCTATCTCTATCGCTCATCAAATTATACATACATTCCTCATTTATTGAAACCCTTTTGCAAGTTATTTATCAAACGAGGCTTATCACAAGCTCTACAGTCTCTAACAGCAAGTGCTTCGATCACTTAGAGTTGGTGGAGATTTCCAAACCGCAAAGTGAAACCAAACGAAAGACTCTCAATTAAATTATTTGATTGAAACACCCTAGATTCCGATATCACTAAGATGAATTGTTGCCGGACGTGCAAGTGAATGCATCTTCCACGTAACAGGATTCAACTCAATGTGTGGGAGTTATTCACAATAAATCAGGGTCATTTGAGTTCATCCGTTGCGTCTCATACAGCGGACGGAGGTGGTGTTCCATCGGTTCAAGTGGCTTTCATTGGTCATTTCGAAGTCCCACGTTTGATGCTGAAACTCTGTCAATGCAACTCACGTCTTCACAGAACACCCACTCCATGAGTTTCCTGTGTGATTAACCCCTCTCTGTGGCCAGGTGGTAGGTTGGCGGACTCCTTAATACAGATACAATTTGCTCGTTCTATTGATACGTAAAATTTCCCTTCAGAACTATTCAATGGAACCTTTGATTCAGATATGATTTCTATGACCCACTGTGCTACATTTCCTTCATTTAGGTGTGAAGAATTCGAAGGGTAAGTTTTGCAATCCATAAAATACACTTGATGAAAAAAATGTCCGAGTCAAACGTAACTTTTTGCTCTCGTTACTTTAGAAACACCAAGGGAATCAAATTCATTTCGTCAGTAATTTGGTTAGCTCCAATTTCGTCAAACCGCCGTCCGGTGGTGTGGGGTTGAGACTATTCCTGAGAGTTCAATTNAGAGTTCAATTATCCCTGCCTGGTTAATCAGCATGTCATTGGAATGAGTGAACCCAGGGGGCAATTCGGATCCCAATATATATAACTGGGATTCAATATTCGGTCTTTCTTTTTGGTAAACAATGGAGCAATGTTAAGTGACAGTATACGTTTGCTTTAAGTCTGTCCTGTGAAAGAACGTTGGCAAACTTGAAGGAAACCACATGCTTTTCCGTGACCTTTGCCCACTGTTTACAAGCGTACAAACGTACCATTAAAGCATTCTTTGTGATAAAAATAAATACAATAACAAATGGAGGAATCACGAACCTTGTTTAGAAAGCCCTCTCCAACACACACAAATATGAATTCAAAAAGAGAAGTACAAACTGACTTCCAGATCTCACGAATTATACTACACTTCCACTTTACTAGTTGATAAAGACAGCTTAACTCATGATAGATTCAACTTCAACTGACTGGACACCGGGCCCTAGTGGCTTCCAAATTTCTACCCGGTTTTGGAATCACGTTTTAACTGAATAACTAACTAACTAACTAACTAACTATTGAGACGTCTTCCATTGACGCCTGTTCAACACTTTTGACTAGCTGAAACAAGGGTTAAAAGAATGGACGCTTCGAGTAGTTGAGAACAGAAGAACTGGCGAGCAATGGGGTTACAGAATGCCTGGAACGAGCGAAGTCAGATGTGACTGACATAAAGAAAAATTTCCCCGCAGTACATCAGTGTATTGGAACCGGTCTTTCCGAATCTCAAACCGTTTTATGTTTGAGATTCGAGGTATTTGATGCAAACAGTCATTCACGAAGTTGTTTAGAAGGTAATATCCTCAACTCGATAAAACCTGTAATCTTGAATGTTCAATAATTATGCGCATCATGCTCAATTGAAATCCTTTTATTTTGTTTTATTCTGATCCTCGCAGCGATTGACTGTAAGTCTATATTACTCAATGGAGAAAAACCATATCCAATTTGTGTGCATCCTCATTTACCACGTGTGTCGCCTGTTTCAATGGAAGACCGTCTCTATGTGTGTGATCGCAATACAAATGACATGCAGGTGGATCAGATCTTGACTATGCGGGGTCGAAGACATATGTCGCCTAGTGGTTTTCGACAATCGAGGCTTACGTAGTCTGGCCCAAGTGGAATAAAGTGAGCGGGGTTAGTAATCTAGAAGCAAGTCGTCGGATGTTTGGAAATACCTCAAACAAGAACTCGCTATTGCACCGATTCCAGCTCAATAGGCTTCGTAGTTTAGGACACGTGTTACGTATTCCCGACGGTCGCCTACCGCAGCGCGCCTTATTCACAGAGGCTGTTGCAGGCTGGAGAAAGCCACGTGGAGGCCAACAGAGGAAGTGGGTACGAGGCATGAAGAAATGCACAGGGCGGTTAGGTAGAGTAGGTGTCTCTCATCTTCCGGGTTGGGGTCCAAACGACTCTGAAACCGCATGGTTAGAGACACTGAAGTTCATGGCTGCGAACCGACCGCAATGGCAATCATGCTGTCTTATCAGGCTAAAATGCTTCAAATAGTATGTGTGCTTAGTCGGACTGTGTACTCTGTGTGTGAACCATAGAGGTCCGCTTTCTTTTCCTGTCCAGAAAAAAGGTCTAATCCCTATTCTCTTTACTCATTCCCATCTACCTTGCATGCAATGTGAGTTTGGTAGCGATCAGTGAAGTTCGCTTCACTGTATTACACTGTACAATGACGGTGATGCTAATGAAATGGATCAGAGCCAATATGGACGTGTTTGACAGATTCGCTGGTGCCTAACGAGCCTCATTCATTGACTCTTGGCTTGATGGTCTCAGATGACTGCATGCACAAACTCAGCAATAATCCATGTTAATCCGTAGGTAAAAAATGATGATATTCATCTACTCCAACTGAAACGAATTAACTGCACGAGCAAAAACACCATGGGGTTAGAAGCGAGTTTATAGTAGTGCAGTTTTCAGTCTCCCTAGGGAAAGACATTAGTAGTTACTTTAATTGTAGTAAGTAACACCAACTTTAAAGACCCTTTTCGCAGAAGAATGTTGTCCATTCAGGAGGACGTGGTCGTGGTTACACAGAATATTGTGACTTTTTTGTTCTCTTGGTGTTGAGATGGGTAATTCGTTTCAAGGATATGACTGTTCGGCCAGTCGGTATGAAGACCGTAACCCGAATATATTGTGGACAGAAACCTCTGATGAAACATAAACTTAACATAGTGACGAGCACACACATTTGAATTATCTTGTCACGTATGACGGCCTTTTTAACTGTTATATCGGTGTTAATGAGTTTGTGGAACGGTTTTCGATGATGAAAAATCGAAATTCCGGGAAATCTGACAAGTTTTACCGATTATACTCATACCGATAGTGAGTAAATTGCTACGCTCCTTTGCAAACATGATAACAATCTCATCTACGCGTTTGTAGACTCCAAGTTGAGTATTGCTAGAGACTGAATCATTTCCAAATTTGACGAATGGAGCCTGAATACTGCACCAATAGTCGCTCGCAAAACTATTTGCGGTGTAATTCTCTTTAATAAAGTTTTTTTACTTAGAGTGAAGTATGGGTAGAATATGGAAGAGATACAGGGACAATCCATTTAATACTTTACAGGAAATCGTACCTACCTGATTTTGAGGTTGTACCAAAAACACCGTCTCGTTCTGTCAGACATAGCTAGTACTGAAAATTGTCGTATAACCACCACTTAGCCTTTACAAAGCGCATCCAGTATCCGATACTGAGAATATCTGGAAGGATGTATCTGACTTTTGAATATCACTAAACGTTTGACTTGGTTATATTCCCTAAAATAATCATGATTCATAGTAGCATAGTAGGCTATTGATGTTCCACTATCGAGCGCTCAAAATTCAGCTAAAAGAGTTGTTTATATCACTGCAACAACATTTGGGTCGCTCGAAAGTTGCACATTTCACATACTCATTAGAACTCACAAAATTGTTCGTTAAATCACAATCACAAATATTTGCTTATTTTTCATTGTATAGTTTCACCTTATGGTAAGCCANTTATATATATATATATATATATATATATATATATATATATATATATATAAGGAGAGCGAGAGAGAGAGTTGTGTCCGTTCAAACAGATCTACTTTTGGCAGCTGCGCAACATTTTCATGCAATTCAGATGAATTATGCCCTTCAGAATCCTTTGTTCCTGGTTATGTATTGTAAATTTTGTCGCTATGGTGTTCCGATTAGTTAATTGCAAGACTTGACAGCTAAGAAAAATCAGATATAATACACTCGTTTTATCCTTTATCGGATGAGTAAAATCCTAGTCCATCAGACTACGCACAACTCCAGATCGGCCGCCATTCAGAAATATTCAATGCAAACTCAATAGGTATCAGGTATCCGAGGAATGTACTGAAAACAATTATCTAGATGCACTTTGACCCACTTTGCATGGTAACTAACTTTCAAGCTGATTAAGTAAGCAATCGTTGCATTATCCGTGGGTAGGTGTATAAAACCGTGCAGGTTGTCAATCAAAGCTACCTACGTTGATGATGAAGGATTTATTGGCCATCAACAAGAGAGGCTGTTTTTATTCCAAATCTGATCACGTTCAAATAAATATTTTTCAAATTATTCAGGAATAAAGTATTCGGCACTCAGATGTGAAGAACTTACTACGTACCCATCAGCAAAATGGGCTAATTTTTGGGTGTTTCATTTTCTGCACCCGGAATCCGAATACCCTTGTTTTGCAAATTGCTATTTTAACTACTCACCAATAGTAACAAATGTGCCACCGACTTCGGATTAATCAAACTAATCTAAATCACTTTCATCCATTTCGTTGATAGATGACGGTAAGTCTCGGGTCACTCGTACTCTTGCATTTTATTTACTTATTTTTCTTTTATCATAACAACATGATAGGCATTATCCAATAAGTTATTTTTATACAGAGCACGCGTTTCAACGCTCTACTATTGGTTGCCATCTTATGAAAATATCTCTTTTTGTTTCCTTTTATATTTTATTGAATATACAAATGTACAGTCAATTTTCAGGAGGGGGACTGTGACAATTCAAAGGCTGCCTAGAGAAATACAGAAATATGGAAGACGGGGGCGGTGGAGCGGTTTAACCCCGAGTCATCGGGTGACTGTTTGATGACCTTTACCACCAGGCCACTACCGGGTGCCAAGAATGGTAGCACAACACCAAGGATCATCAAAATATCAATGAAAAAGAGATTCCGGTTTTACAAATATGCTAACCTCTGAGTGGTTGACCTCATTAGTTGAACGCTAAGTGAAATCTCATGGGTGAAGCAAACCGGATGTATCTCTCAACGTTTGGGAGTGAGAAGAGGAGGTGGACAGATGATGTGCTACGGCAGTTCGGACAGTCCTGCAGATACTTGACCACTACGGAAAGTACATTGTCGGTGTTCGAATACCGTTGTCTAGGTCGCATTGCAAGAGTTTGTGGAGTAATTGGACGAGCAATGCTGAGGTTCGGTGTCGACTTTTAGGTAGTCGCGGTCGTCCACTGAAGCAGGTAGTCAACCTCTGTAGATTACGTTGGTTGGGGCATGTGTTACGCATGTCACCAAATAGGTTGTCACGGTTAGCGATGTTCGCCGAGGTAGGTAGTGGATGGAAGAAAGTCAAGCGTGGTCGAGTGAGGACATGGCATGAGGCTACGAAAATTCCAAACAGAAGACTGGGTCCCATCGGTCTCGTTAGGCTCCCTGGCTGGGAACCCCGAGATGATGTTCACCGATGGTTAGAGACACTGAGTGATATGGCTGACTGTAGTAAACAGTGACATTTATACACCTACTCATTATAGTCCTAACACCATCCTATGTGAATTCTCTATCTTCTACTTTAATTAGGTTTTATTATTCCAATATTCATCCTCCTCTTTTATCCGAATGGTTGCAAAAACTGAGACTAAAACTGAATGGTTTAGTTGTATTACATTGTACGGTGCTGATTGGAACAAAACAAAAAGATGCTATTTTTCAGAACTCGTTTGAACTGGTCCCGAAGGATGAATATTTTTGATTAGCGTACGAGTGATTAGGTGGCAATGGTGGAGCAATCTACCAAACTGAACAAATAACGTGACGTATTTGTCAAGGATCTAAAGGGGGAGGTTTCCACACACACACACACAGCTGATGGCTCATCATTATTATTCTTGATTATATCCAATAAATCGAATAAATAAATTAGGTTATAGTCCAAATTAATACACATATTATAGATACATCGTTGATAAATCATTGCAAACAGTTGCGAATCAAAATGAGCAAAATTCCTTTTCGCCGAATTTGATCAAAAGAAAAGGCATATGAAAAAAGTGGATAATGTCCACCGCATCACGAGATAATCTTAGCAAATATACATGTGGATCATGTGGGATAAGATGTGTTTTGCCCCTAGTGCACTGCATACTTCGGTTCCCCTGTACCCAACAAGATACGTGTATATACTAATGCGATTAGCTTGAACTCGTCTGATACCGGTAGAGCATTGTGTTTGTTTAGTGTACATAGACAACGGGTACGATTATAGTTAGATATGTTGCTGTGAATCGAATAGTGAACACTTTTGTATATGAATTTTTTTCTATTATGAAATGTGTTTTCGAATTCGGTATTCAGTTGCCATCAACTTCATGCTCAATCGTGTATTAACTTGCCGCGTTCCATGGTCGGAATTAAATGCGTGGGTTTTATAAGCTGAAATGTTCACTACCGACAAGTGTTGAGAACATGAAGTAACTCAGGATCCGTACAAAATAACATAACAAAACTGTCTAAAATCCTCTCTCTGTCAATTTCCTTAACAGTCAATGGTGAGTCACGGTTGTTGTTTTGATCCGATATGCATGCAGTGCACTGCCTCTCCTGCAATGACTAAATTGTGCAAACTTATTTTTATTTTTGTATGCTATTATAGGGAAATTGAACAAGAAGTTCCCGTGACAAAGTTGAAAAGAGAAGCCAGTTAGGGTATCAACATTGCACGATGTATATCCTGGACGATTTCGCCGCATCTCTCCGCGTGCCTCCTGCAGACACATATAATGTTTATATAGAGTTTGGGAATGGATTACAGAATACACACAATTGTAAATGCCTGCCAGGATCACCGACGCAAATCCAAGGTGATGAACAATTCTTGTTGTTCAGAAATAATAATTCCAATGAAAACGGAATACGTAGACGGTTGGAGTGGTTTTATATTAGTCAAATGCAACATAAGGAAATCTGTCCTGGGTCAATTTATTCGTCTAGATCACAGACGTCTAAACGCATACTCGTGTTTAGCGGACAGGTGATATCAAGCAAAACTTTCTTTACAAACTTTAAGCAAGCATCAATGTGTTCCTCGTAAACGCTACCTATCCTAACACATGCGCGTATTTGATAAAATGTGTCTGCTCATTATGAGGCAACGCGGTACAGATTGCAAATCAACCTGAGGTAAACCACGAAAATAGCACAGTGAAGCAGTAGATCAGCGCCGGTAGAACATCCTGCGAAACAGTCTTTATCACTAGGTAATCGGTGCACTTCAACAAACGACTGGTAGATTACATTCAAGAATGGCGCTAACTAATTCAGATTGGTTGACTTTCTTTAACTTCGTACACGTCCAGAGGAGGGGAATAAATAAGTTCCAGACATTTATCACTATGAGTAGTTTTTGAAACGTTATAATAGGGAAACAGCACCCACCACGAGTTACATCGGAATCGTTGACTTACGCCGTTAAACGCGATTTAGTGGACTTTTGTTTTTATTTAACGATTCAAAAATACTTTAGTTACAAAGGCTAGCAACATGACACTCAATCCCATATTTTTGCTTATATTCAGAATCTGAGGAAGTTGAGCGTAAGTATTGAGATACCGACGTGTTTCTAACCTAAATATTAAAATATTGATCATTACCAAGTAACAATGCAATCTATTCGTTTGAACAGTTCGTTTTCAATACATGTTCACCAAAATATTCACACGTATTAGATTTAGCTCCATTTTTGCAGCTGGCATTCCGTCACCATCACCGTGCGATTTAGGAATGCCAGTTTGGTCTGACCTCCCCATCGGAGGACACCTCAAGACATCTGCTAAACGTCGGCTGTTCCGTATTCTGCCTGTCATCTAGCCACATTCAAAGATACTCACTCGGAGACCAACGTTTTGGACCCTATGAAACTGTGCTCATCAAAACCAGTTTAATAACGAATCCATCGCACAANAGATTTCGAAGAAACTAATTGTCAAAATTATTCCACGACATAATCAATGATATAACTAGCATCTGTTATTTTTTCTAATGCAAAACCATCCGAGTTTGTATACTACGTTTAACCCTAGGTTGAATTCAAGTCTCACCAATTTGATCCCACGAAATGGTAGCTTGCATTTTCCTAGATAATAATAAGCGTGAAGTGCTGTATTATTGTGTTGTGAAACTGTTCCCATGTGTGGCCATTTGATACGGCGAACAGAAGGAGGTGCCCCTATACTGTAAGAAGGTAGGCGTCATAGTTATGCAACCGGTGTTGTACATCCATTCTTCGAAAACGACCGTCTGTGGAGGCCCAAAAGGCAAACAAACTAGAAAAAGTCAAACAGCGTAAGCCAGCCATAAAAATTAGTTAGTATTTTTCCAAATTCAACATACAACGTTCAATGAAGCAGCATTATGAAAGCGAGATCCAGTCAAAATATTGCAGTTGGTTGATTAGATTGGTACAAAGCTTGTGATTAGAAGCTGAGGCCCAATCAAACCAAGCACAGTGCACATGGTTCAATTTGTTATTCAGAGGAAATGGAGACTAACCCCCTAGATGCGGTGTGGATATTTTCTTTCGTGTTCGATCGACAGTAATGAACGTTTCGATTTTTTCACTCGACTACCTTGAAAGACATGCTAATTCTCACGATGAAGGCTGTCGATTCAATGGGCTGATATTCTATCGTCCTACAGAACAAAAATATCAGTAGATAATAAAACAATTGTTGACTGAGTGATTTGAACCTCTTCGTCAGTTGTGTCACAGTAATCAAACGGAGTCTATCGGCAAGTTGAAATGGTGGTGTTTGGTCTGAATAACAAAAGCACTTTCGTGAATAGGAGAATATGTTTAGTGCAAACAACTTCAAAATATTGTCTCTAAGTACGAGGAGAGGGTAGAATTTTCAAAGAAAACCACATATCGCACCGATCAGTGGTGGCAGTACAAAACGTGGAATCCCTGTTGAATGCACCGATTCGGTTGCAGGGTAAATGGTTCAATGAGACTATCTAGACGAAATCGCGCAAAGCGCTTGAACAAAAAAAATTATCGTCAGAAGCAGTAGGAAAACGTTGCAGTGGACTTTCTCACTTTCCAATTCACGTTCCCTTTTCTCAACTATAAAAAAATCAACTTCACCCAACAGGTATTGTGTACGTTCCCGATGACATTTGTAGCCCCAAACAAGTGTTCACGTATCTGTTTGTTAAGCATTGAAAACTTCTATCTAATCACTGTATCCCAGATCGATTTGGTTTGTGGAAGCGCCAATAAATTATGTATTTGTGAATGAGAGCAAGTATTTAGAAACAGTCGTTCAAATAGTTCCCTCAAACAATGTGCACCTGATAATAGATCGGAGTACACCGACGAAAGCTCGCATAAAACTAGCTTTATAACCGGAAATGAATTGGGATTCGATATTTTCGGTAATGTTTCAAATAATTTGCTTAGTAGAGAAATACCGGGAAAGCATCTGAGAAAGCCACTCACATACATACCATTCATGTTTCCAGAGGAAAATACCAATCAAGATAGTGGTAAGTATTTTCGTACTACTTCTTCATACCCGTTTCCCCCTCGGAAAACAATTTTAAACATTCACGTTCATTCAAACTGGAATTCCGTTTTAACTAACTACTGTTTCCTAGTCATGCTATGAGCCTTTAGTGATGGGCTAATGATGGTTTGTGTACTACTTTCTCAAATAATAGTCGAATCACGGCTGACTTTCCTCAAAACAAAGCAAACACTGACTCGTGCTTCGAAAATTCACAATCCAGTAGCTCCTGAGAATGCCAAGTCCGCCAATTACTGGTGTAGTGGTTTGGTCACTGTCACCGGCGTGCTTTGGATCCCATGGTTCGAGGTTTGAGGGCTTCCACTAACATCCAAATTTGACGGTAGGCAGCTTTGCTGTTGTGTGGTTCAGTACCACGCCTACTCGATCGAGGTGGTTCTCCACTCCAAGTTCCGTGGCTGTGGGTTACCGGTTTACCGTACTGAACAGCTGATATTCGTGACTATGGAGTCTACCACGTCTGCTGTTCATCTCATTACGAGGATTGATAAAAAGATTTTAAAAAGTTATCCATCTATGGATTTGATCAACTGTCTAACCGTTAAATGACCCGAACATTTTGCATTGATTTGGTGTACCATTTTCTGGACGTCACTGCATGTCCTCCATGCAATTGCAAATCCTACTAGAAAAAATCGAAACCGTCATCATTCTGTTGATAAAACGCTACTTCAGTACGACTCATCAATCAAACGATTCGGCCTACCTTGATCACTCCGGGATTCTTAGTTCTTGACCATTTGCAAGAACTTCTTACGTAATGGACCGAACGGGAAATTCGAGTTATAGACGTAAACATACATAAAGATCAGAAAATAGGACGATTGTAGGACAGCATCAGAGTTTGAAAATTCAACTCACAAATTTTAATCTATAGGCCGGTTATTAATCGCTAATATCAACTGCTTATTCGTAAACCTTAGTTACATTAAGAAAAAATACAGCTGAATTTAAAATTCCCGGTCTACTGTTCTCAAAGATTGCTATCAGTGACCACGAAAAAATGTATGAACCTCTGGTCAGGGGTGCGTTGAAGGTACTTGGTATCTTTCATGCTAGCTTTTCCAGGGTTATTCTGATGTAGTCTTCTCAACGTTGAACTCTGTGTATAGTCCCAAGATAGTAATACAAAAATAAAACAGGATGTTAAAAAAATTTTGTAAATGCACCAACCAACCTCCCAGCTTAGGTCGCTCAAACCACAGAGATGGATGATGCATCGCAATGGGTTAAAGTATGCAAACTCAATCCACTGAAATTCTCCATTTTCCCTTTCGAACTTACTTTACACTTTCCTGTTTTTTTTCTCCAACTGGTTGATCCAAATGGGGCAATCACAAGAGAGAGAGTAACCAAAACGGGTGCATGAAATTGCATAGATAATGGTTGCACAAAAACTGTAACTGACTTCCAATGATAACCTATGAGGTCTGTGCCACGCGGGGAAAAAAATGGAAACCAATCACTCGACGGAGGAATCAGTTTTTGTCTTCTAATCAGAACCGCGGGTGGCGTGTCCAGAATGCAACTAAAATGCTATGAGTATAGTGTAAGTGCAACACAGTGCCGGTTTCACTGACGATTGGGTAATTTATCTTGTGGGAAAATGGAGGTAAGCAAATACAACGAGATAGTATCGCCAACAAGCAGATTTGCATTGTTCGCCTAGCCACTATTGGGAAAAATTATTAAGGTGATATTTATTTGGCGGGGCCTTCAAATTCGGCCGTGCTGTTACTTTCCGTTCGATCATTGTCACATAGTCACTGACATTCCCGTTGTTTCTATACATCAATTAATTTTGTGGGTCGTTTCCATAGGAATATTGTGCAATTACGATGACGCCGGTCGCGATATTTCATAACGCCTTCATGATAAGCATCAAGAACTCTAATTTACCTCCTGAAGTACTTGAATTCGGAAAATCAGTGAGAAATAAATACAAAAGGATATTTCAAGAAGATCATATGTGTGCCCATCAGTCTTTTTGTCTTGGAACAATTTTGTGCTCCAGGTGGATGCTCACTTAGGATCCTCTATCATCTGATTTGAAATCTATCTACTAAATGTTAGATCAGTTTCGAGAGACTTTAAACCGATACTTATGTTATTTCACCAAGAAATGAGGGCTCAAAAAAATACTACCTATAATCTGAATCACTTTTTCGACGATATTTCAAAAATACTTTCCTGGTAATGGAGAAGTGATACAGGAATGCAGGATTTCTAATCACCTTTGACTTAATTCATTATTACCGCTCATTTAGGATCTAATGGAGGAGGCGGTAAGTATTTGAATACCGATGCATGTGAAACCTGAATTGCAAAATCTTGTTAACTATCAAACAAAAATGTATGTGACCCGTAACGCTCGTTTGTTCGACCGCCACCCGTGATCAAAATCACACTGAAATTACATGAACAACTTAGGTCAATCTATTCCAGCTTGCATTCAGTTTCCATTAAATATCATTCAAGAATCAGGTACCGAGTCTTCATTAATGGTTCTGTGATGTGGGAGCTATTTTCGCAAGCTATAACGAAAGAGGGCGATTGTGGCCCGGTGCTAACGTCACCAATTTATCACCACGGGGATGTGTGTTCGAACCCCACCACCAACGCCTGAATTTCCCCTTTGTGTGTCGAATGGCAGCCCTCTGATTGGCCGCTTCTCCCTTGCTGAAAAGTTGTTGTACTTTTGTTTATCCAATAAAAGGAAGTAAAATGAAAAAATTGAAAAAAGAAGCATTACTTTGAACAAGAGTCGTCTTAATGCAATTCCCAGCACGTTACTAACACCATCTATCTATCTATCTATGCAGCTCACATCTGAGGAATGTGTTTGGATGGGATCGATCCATAAAGATTTTTGAGTAATCATTCGTGGGTTTTAAACTGATCCCTCTATGACTGTTTTGAATTTCACTGGTCAGACGAGTTTACGCAAACGGACTAGCGTTCAGCACCATCTATTATTGGAAAGCTAGCATCCTCGTAGAATGAAAAAAGTCTAACGCAGACCCATCTGGAATTATGATGTAATTATGCATGTTTGTTGTGAGTTGTGAATCAAGTCAAGGCAAGTCAAGGAAAAGTTTGCGCATTCAAAGGATTATAATTTGCTCGAGATATCGGATTCAAACAATAAATATTTATTTGGTGGATGGGACGAAAGGAAATCTACATTTTTTTTAAAGGATATAACTTTTATTAGAAGCGTTATCCCCAAAGCGGAGTGGCAATTGTTGTGCAACTGACTGAGAGACCTGAAAGTTGCGGAGTCTATCACTGTGTCTGTATGTGGATTTGAGTATAGAAATGAGTTATAATTCGAATTATTTTCGAAAATTTCACATAGCTTTCATGATTTCGTGAGGCAGGTAGTACGCTTCGTAATGATTCATCCTATCAATAAAAATATCGGTCGCGTTGAAACGACTAACAATATTTGGTATAATTACAGCGTCAATGCGAAACAATGCTGGTTTGGCTGACGACTGAATAAAAGACTGAATAAAAGGGAAAAACCGAATTCAGATGCTATGGGATCGTAAATGACCAGGTTCTCACAGAAGTCCCAGTCCGACGCACCTTGCCATGGTTGAGGACAACTAGTAAGATGTGGTTCCAGGACGAACACATGTGTACGCATCGCGATTTCGATACGGAAGAGCTGTATAAGCACAAGATGAATCCTAGTTCACCCGATTACAATCCTATCTGACAAATCTGGGATCGTCTTCGGGAGAAAGTGCAGCCATGATGCAAATAATGTGCTAAAACACATTGTAACTCATAATTTAATGGAATTTTATTTATATTCAACGATTCAAAAGTACTTTAGGGAAAAACGATACAAATATGCCACTCAATCGAATACTTCTGCTTATATTTAGATTCTGAGGGAGCTGCAGGTAAGTATTGAAATGCCGAAGTGTTAGTAAATTTATTATCAAAATAATGATCTTTTCCGAATAGCAGTTCGTTTTCAATCCACGTTCACTAAAACATTGACACGTAATCAATTTAGCACCAGTGTTGCAGTTGGTCTTTCGTTACGATCATCGAGCGAATAACTAGTAATGCGATTTAGGAATGCCAGCTTTGTCCGATTTGCCCAACTTTCAGGAATGGGGAAGAGGCCAATCAAAGGGCTGCGATACACGACACAAATGGAGAAAGTCGGGCGGTGGTGGTGGGATTCGAACACCCGTCCTCCTGGGTGATAATTTGGTGACGTTATAACCGGGCCACCACCGCCCAGTGTATGAAACAAGTCAGTCAACAAGTGACGAGCTATCAGTAGGATTGGTTATTGCGTGAAGTGATAGATAGATAGATAGATTGGTACGGAGGCTATCGCAGATTTGCGCAGTACCGTATTCTAATGTGTCTGGTGCGCAGAGCAATGACTACACCGACCGAAAACAGTAATACTGTTCCTTATAGCTACATACACTGATGGTCGCTCGCGTCACAATATTTTATGCGAATCATGTGGAATGTTACTGAAAGACAGCACATCGGTTTTGAAAGCTGTTGCATCGTACCAGAATGGTGCGACAACCTGCCAAGCTATCCTGTGTTAACGTAAACCGGTTGTTGAAATGGGGAACGCTTACTGGAGCAAGTGCTCTTAGAAAAAGAGAATACGTAGCAGGTAGCACATGGTGCGAATGTCACCCAGTCAACCACAACGGCGCTCAGCATAAGCCAAACAACGTAGCAAGAAGGAGAAAATCATTTCATATGAAGACCGAAAGAACACATATGTGGCGAGACGTTAACATTTCGTTTAATCTTCTCAATCGCTGACGTAAAACAAACAGGCACACATATATAGCACATTGAAATTGTAAATCATAGAGAACGGATATGCATAGTTAGACAGGGGCTATTAGAATTTTTTAAAAATGTAGGTCAACTCCACGGCAAGTGAATTGATTGGATTAACAACTTTTGGGCGCACAGAACGGGGTTATGTAATCGGATTAGTAAGGCCTCACTTATTGCCAACAGTTTTTCATTGTGGTTACGTAACAACGGCTTGAAAGAGAAAGCGGGATCAACTGTGTTTGGTTGTCATGATGTGTTTTGCAATTGACGACCCCGGGTTACGTGTGACCATCTAATTACTAAACATAGGTTGCGTCATTGACTTCACTAACCACTTTGGAATGTGTTCGGCCATCCGCTGTGATAATTGACGATTGGTTCTGCCTATGTATGCGTCACCGCAACTGCAGGTGAACTCGTATACAGTGTGTGAGATAGAACCGGACTGCCAAACATGCACACATTTGCCCAAATCGATTCCATGAGTAGAAGTGATAAGTCGGAGTTTAGCAGCTGAGAATGTGCGGCTGACAGCCGACTTTAACTTTTGACGCACATCGTTCAGAAGGTGATCGCCCTTGAAAGATGTAAACGGTTTTCTGGGAAACAGTTGGTGATGAGTTACCCTTTTGGGATTAATTACCATGGAAATCAATGAAACTTTCGGGGTAACCGTTTCGAAGCAATGTTTGCTCCAAGAATTCTTCTTAATCTCGTAGTGTGCCTGGGGAACGAATGCTTCTGGCTCAATGGAACAGAGTATTACGAGTCCACGTTTGTAAGCCATGGGTGAAAAAATAGAGAACTGTAAATATTATTTATTATTTTAAATTTGGTAATTTTAATTCCAACACCCTCTGTCTAACTGCAAAAGTCCGTTCTCTATATATTAAAATTTCAATTTGCTCTAAATACGCTTGTTTGTTTTACGTCAGCGATTGAGAACATTAAAAAAAATGTTAACATCTAGCGAAATATGTCTTTTCTCGTCTTGATACGATGGAGGAACAGGACCAGCCAATCAAAATAATTTCAGTGAAACACCGAAAAAAATCACACAGTGGGACACATAAACACGAAATGCCCTCGAAGAGCAAATAAGCTTCAC
>UZAN01039958.1:64149-78917 GCA_900618425.1 Echinostoma caproni
GCAAAACACACGTATATATATATATATACGTGTGTTTTGCTATTTAACACCTCCCTCAGTCAGGATAGCTGATAACTAATTGACTAAAAGATGAAAGAGGAAGGGCCCCACGGCGAAGATCACAAACACATAGGAAGAAGTGTACTAGTCCCCATCGACCATTGGTGTACGATAGAGAATGGCATTTTTTCGAGGCAAGGCATGCTTCTGTGACAGCAAATTAGGGATTAGCACAATCCATGGTTTGAGATAACCTGTGATAGAATTGAATGTGTGATCCGAAAGAACATTCGCCTGCCTCGGTCTGGGCAACCTGGCAGTATGCCGCCCCCGTGCAAATCATCAATCGATTTTTTTCCATAAAATATATTGTAACATGATTTAACTGGCACACAGTCTGGATTCAGATGGATGTGAAAATATATAATGAATATGTCGCAGAGAGTGGCTCCCGTGCATCCGTTCAAACTCTCTGCAACCCTAATCTTCATGAGTTCTCTATTTTCACCTCCTCTCTAAACTCCTTGAACCAAATCTGCACCCCCGATCGCTGAAACAGAAATATAGAGGCAGAGAAAGTTCCATACTAACCATAATATTTAATCAATCTCGTGTGTGACAACCGATAATCAGTCTATGTGAATTTTATTTCATATTTTCTAACAGACAAAAAAGATGGTGAGTCTGATGAGTCTAGATGATGAATTGCGACACGTTGTCATACGCATGTACCAAAAATACATCGGTGTAATGCTTGGAACAATCGCATTAACAATAGTCGGTGAGGGAAACCATAGGCACAGACAGTACCTGTTGAATGGCAGTAGAATAATTAGAGGAACCGCTGCTGACCTCACCATATTCTTGTCGGAGGGGTCACGATAACTTAGTATTCTTTGTTTCCACGAATGATTCTCCACACGAATCCCTCTAAGCGGACAGTTCTGTAACATTTATCCTCAAAAGAAATATGACAGACACTGTTAGATCAAAATCCATGTTCATTCAGTCGACAATAGGTAGGAGGATCGAGAGCGTGATGGGATACAAACCAAAGATTTTCGAAAGAATCTAAGAGACTCAAGAGTGGCAATCAAACGTCTCTCAGCTCTAGAACCTACGATGCGTTGGCGCAGGCTCGATGATTGTCACGTTTTCCTGAACACTGGAACACATCAGATTCATTTCGTTCAATCCCCGTTGCAATTGCACACATGCATACGACAATTTTCGGATAGTAAATATGCAATATTAGCAGAATCAATCTTTTTAAAAGAGCACCACATTGCAGAGAGACATAGCAAGTCATGTGTCGATAAAATGAGTTTGACTTTCAATCACTATCTTACATGAAACATCATTTCCAATCCGTGTGAATCGTTTTTTTTCATATTTCGGAAGAAGATAAAGAAGATCGTAAATCTTTCCATGAACATAACGTTGATTCACCCGTCTAAAAGTGAACAAACGAATATCAAAACATAGCAATGTGCCTGAGCACCATTCTTAAAAATGCTTCTCACATCACCAAGAAAACTGTACATCAAGAGTAAAATCGTCCGTTGCAAACTGAAACATGGAAAACAGGTTCCGTTATTTTCGTTGGATGCCGCTTCAGAACACGTTCCGAATAGCAAGCGAAACGGTGAAAATGCTTCACACTATTTGGGCAGCAGGAATTGCAGTGATTTCATACTGTTGTTATATTTGCCAGAGAAATAGATGCTCACCTCATCACACAGAAATGGCTGATATTTCACTAACTTCAATTTAGTTTGTTTGCGAGATCCTCGCTTTGATTAGCGAAATCGTCGTATGTTGGTTTCCAGATATCGAAGTTTCCAATAATTTCATAACTTTGGACATGCGGTACATCAGTCGTTTTGTTGCTCGGTTTTTGCGTTGCGCTCGAGTGACAATCATTTCAGAGCACGAAAGCGCATGCACAGTATAACACTATCTCTCGAGAAGTGACCTAGTAACACCACCAGTGGCACCTGGGCACTAACTCGCCTTCACTGCAAACCGCAAGTTCAGGAGAATAATGGAACCGAAATGAGTGAATGAAACCGAGGGGATTCTGTTTGGTTGAATTATTGATATGTGTTTTGTAGCATAACAGGGCAGTCCGATGTTATGGACAAAGCGCCAAGTAGACACACGAGTAGTAATACGTTAAATCAATAGCTCGATTTTCGCAGTGACTGCTATGAGGGTTTTAAGAATTAATTAGGACGATATCTCAAGAAATGGGAAAGAGTGTTCAATGGAACTCTACAACAGCACATTCTATGCCGATTTTTCACTACACAAATTATTGTTTCTTAACGAACGAGACTTACGGGATGAAAATGGTTTCTAGCCTACCTCACATCGAGACCCGATTGTGCGGCAACTGAATGGACGGAACAGTGTCCGATCAGAACCTGAGTGTACTGTATCCCAGTGGGCTTGTAACTCAAAACAAGGAACAAAACATGTAACGGGTTAATGAACGGGTTATTGAACGCCATGCCAGTGGTCATCGATCGATTGATTACACAACGGCCTAAAACCAAGTCAATGTGGTTTACAGACGAACTGCCTGGACGAGTATTGGTCACTTTCCGACATGGCCAACTACATCACGTGATTTGGTGATCAATACAAACGGATGGAGTGATGCGCATATTGCACGTTCGCCGAAAAACATTTTGCAGCAGTGGAACGAACCTTGACAAAATCATCGAAGACACTGAGGGTCCCATTTTTTCTTAATCATCCTGCATTGGAACAAAACTGGATATAATCGATTCTACCACATTGTCGGTGGACGCTCGCATACCAACTTAGAAGTCGTTCAGCAAGAAACAGGCATGGAAAGGTTGTGGCTAGCACTCTGATAAATATTGACGTTCTATTCCTTTCACTTCTCCATGTAAGTTTCACAACGAATCTATCCGAATGATTGGTCGGTTTAATTTATTTTTTAGAAGGTAAAGAAGGTGAGTTTGCTTATAATTTCAGAAGTTAAACGCATATATTTACTGGAACATATTCCCTAGTCTGAGGAGTAAGATGTTTTGCCCACTATTCCGACCTCCGCATATTTACGGATGATACGCCAATGAGCAGAATGAATGATGAGACGAGTTACGCACCTTTTGCGACTATTAGCGGCATTTGAAAAATTCTAGTGAATATCACGGTTCGGTTATTGGTCTGACAGACTGGGTAAGCTTGGACAGTGGTATCCACACAAAAATACACGCACATATATTTTCATATATGTATATATACACAGGTATGTATCTATCTATCTATCTATCTATCTATCTATCTATCTATCTATCTATCTATCTATCTATGTATGCATGTATGTATTTTTATATGCATGTATGTATGTATATATGTACAAAGCTATATATATATATATATACATATATATATATATATATACGTGTGTTTTGCTATTTAACACCTCCCTCAGTCAGGATAGCTGATAACTAATTGACTAAAAGATGAAAGAGGAAGGGCCCCACGGCGAAGATCACAAACACATAGGAAGAAGTGTACTAGTCCCCATCGACCATTGGTGTACAATAGAAAATTTCGAGTTTTTGTATTCAAATCAAGGTGTTTATTTTATTATCATCAATTTGGAAATGTATTTTAATTTCATCGAACGTGAGATTGAATATTTAAATACTCTTTCTATGTCCATAAATATGAATAAATTATCTCACCGGTTTCTTTGATTCCCTACTTTTTCGCTTTTAACATCAACAATGAACTCGCGTATGAGCAGATTCGGCTACAAGCGCTCCTGGTGAGTTTGCGATTGAGCTGATTAAAATGTTCCAACTGCCATTTTCCACGAATTTCTTCGTCTTGTTGAATCAAATGTACCGTGGCGACTGGGTAGATAGCTGGGTGATGACATAGAATTCTCTGCTCGACTGAATCGTTTAATGGTGAGTAGCCAAAACCTGGGTGCTTAGACATGGATGTCGGAAACCGCTTATCGTAATACAACCCAATAACGGATGGGGGAGTGGTTGATGACAATGATGATGATGCTCTTATTGTTGGTCTTTATCTTCGACTGGGGATCATCCAGGCATCGAGGTCACGGAATCTGTTTCCTGGAGCATCGGGACGTGGTTTTGTGTTCCGTATTGCACTGAAGGATACCAAATATACGAGCCTGATTTCGTCACGATGAAATGTTGGTTTTATGTTTGATCAACTTGGCTCTTAAAAGCAACAAGGTGTAATAATTTTATTAGATGTTTGTTCACGCAACTCAAAACAAATCCAGTAGTACTGTCTCACAACAAAAAATATAAAAAAAACTCCAAATACTGTGAGATGTTTCACTCTTAGGATAAAATCAGAGGGGTGAACACGTTCGTGGAATCATGTCCGTACCCAGATGGATGAGGTGCAATGTCGCCACGAACTTGTAAATATGGATTGTGCTATACCGTGAATAGTCAAAATGTAAAACTTTCTACCGGGAGTTCAAGTAGATCATATATTTACTTTAAAGGTTTGAGGTACCATGGTCGATACCCAGTTGGGTCAATAGGTTCACATTGCTTATAAAACATATATATATATATGTATATATATATGTATATATATATATGTATATATAATATTCTTCTCGGATGTTTCCCTTCAGTCCTGCATTCTTCGATCATAAATTATCTTATGCCGTATATTTGGTCATTTTTATAGTCTCAACGATCAATAACTTACATCTGTTTAGAAATACCCGTGTATCGGAAATACTCAAGTGGTAATTTGTCCTTCAGAACACAAATGTTTATCTCTTTACCGGAAGAAAAATAATTAATAAAGTGGAACACTTGAATCTACGCTTTTCTGGTATTTTTCGAAAAAACATTATTTTTCATAAATTTCCTCTAGCAAATCCGGCCGGTGGTAAGCCTTTTTTCCTTCTTAGCATAAATATGTAGCTTTTACCAATAATACTCGCATGTTACAAGGGCTGCCATTCGTGTGCAAATTCATCCAACAGCATGTATACAGAGCTCATTGTCATCACCTATACACATTGTCTTGTACTGTCCGTTGATGAAACAGGATATTTCAAATGCTAGTCATTGCAGTGGACATGTGTTTCTGATAGATCATTTCTACGAATGGTTATCATTCACCTAGAAATCCCACCCACTTCAACATTCATGTTTATCAATTTCTCTAATTTAACAATTACTGGGACCCCAGCGTTTCCAGACCATTTGAGAAACCTCATTTTCAGTATCATGTGTGTGCCATTGCAACTCACTTGATAAGCTCTTAATCACGTGCATATGAGTGAAAATTAGAAAACTTGGCGGGTACGACCACATTTTCAAGGTCAGTACTGTTCCTTTCGGTTCAGATCGTGACTGACTGTGTAACAAACCCACCTGTCAGTCTCCCACACGTTTACACGCCTAATACTCTCCACCAGAACAGAAGCATCTGAAACGCACTTTATCGATCAGTTTTCACGTGAGCAATATCATACGTCAGACCAACTTCACATGTGCGGCAAACATTTAAATCAGTGAGTACGTTGCTGACTGCAAGCTGGATAAGACCGACCAAATGGAGTATATTAAATGCAACAGAATTTCTGAGTGGCCATCGCATGGATGCAGTATCGTGATGCATATTTATTGATTTTAAAACAAAATTCAAGCAAACATTCATCGTTGACTACCTGGAATGTGTATTTTTGCGAGTTATTTAAAAGCGCAGAGCATCACAAATCTTGTCTATTTTCACATATTTACAATTTTCGTTATGCAGGCGTGGACAAGCATATTGGTAAGTTTTGATATAGTGAATAATGCAGTCTTTGAACACAAACAATCACACATGGCAACGGATACAGATTAGAACTTGGGGTTTTCAAGCAATTGATGCAAAACCAAAAGCAATCTGGTTTTGCAACCATCTATTTTGCCTGTTTGCTAGATAGTTTCGCGCAGGAGAGATAAAAAATACACCCGACAGTAGGTGCATGATATTCCTGTCTTGACATCTTTGCCTCAGCCTGTCGAACCACGAACTCCCAAAACCTGTGTGACCAATGGCGTGACCTTTTTGGTGTACTCCATCTACCTATTTCGATTTATGTGAATGGTGAGATGAGAAACAGTTGACAAAACTCGCGTGCGGAGTGGATTCGCTGTGAGTGGGTGAAGCAGGCGGTGTGCTGAACAATGGAAGGGGCAGTCAGTGCGCATCGATCGTCGTGACTGCGTTGAAGGGACGTCCACACGTGCAGTCGTGCGGTCGTGATTACAAATGGCGCGGAATTTAATTATACAAGACATATCTGTAGCTCTCTTGGAGAAACGCACAACTAGAAGTGCACAGAACATCGCAAGATGGAGCGTTGCGTTATCCTCAAAATGGTGCCACTGCGCGTAGAATAAATCACCTTTGCACGCATGAATGAAACAAATCTGTTTGGTTATATACATAAATATATGCAAGAGATTAGTATTACATGATGGAGCTCACCAAACTGAGTCAAATGATTGTCAACTGGACGTTCAACGATTAGCCAAAAAGGTTCCACTATAAACGGGAGCGCACAAATTTATCAACCGCACCGTCGAAACGTCATGTTGTATGAAGCTATCATTTATCTCCCGGAAGATCAAGTAAAACTCATACAAGATGGAGAGTGACAGTATGCGTGCAAATGGCTTGAGTATGCAAAAACTCAGTGACCTGAGCATGCTCACACACGGAAACCGTACGTAAGATTTTTGCTTTTCAAGGGTTGTGAAAACAAGCACCTGTCGATTAACCGTTGTCACTCAGACTGATACATCATTCCCATCATTCCGCGAAATTTCATCTAGAATTAACGTTTACCGCAATTTACCTATACCGTATCTTGCTAATTTACTCACAAACAAAGAGCTGACAATAAGTGAACTTTGTCTTAACCTTGGTTGATGAAAATTCACCATGTGTAAAAACATTTCCTCCTAGGTTATTATGTACATTGTGACGGTTGGCGTGTATGATTCTTTTTGACTGGAAATGTGAGCTTCAGTGCTTGCAAAAGTGATAGACAATACAATAGAAAATATTACAATACAAAAAATGCACATAGGGGTCGATAGACCTCGGAATTCGCACGGACGATTCTTATTGTGTCGGTTCAGTTCGACCCGGCATACTGCACTATGAGCCACTCACTAACGTCGCAGAAATCGTACATGAGACGCTAAGAAAAACAAAAGGAAAACTGTGTTTTGCCTCAAGAAATTGTTTTATTTGCTCTCCCCAATGTTTCATCCAAACAAAATCATGTCAATTCGCACCAAGATAAATTTTCTTTTGAAAACAATATCCGATGTCTTCCTCAATTGGAGCGTTCTATTTGTAATAGTTGTAAACATGGTAGCAGTAGTACCGGTAATACGCACTGAACTGGGAATACGAGCCACTCAATACGAATCATGGAATACGAATCAAGGATAAGCAATCACGGACTGAATCACGTAAGCAGTGGACCTCACTGGCACTTGCATGCAATGTCCCACGTAACCGAGAGGCGAGGAAAAGACCACAGGAGTAGTAGTTCATTTATTGGAAGAAAGTAAGTTCGTTAGTTATCCGGGGTTCTATCAATTGCGTTCCAGAATTTCTTGCATCGTTCTGCTTCTGTCTGGGCCGCACGACCTCTGATTGATTGGTACGATCTACCTATGGCATGTGGTCAGAAGCGGTGACACGTACGCGCGTTTTTGGCGTTACCCATGAAGTTTGGTTGATCGCAGTTGTCCAAAATCTGTAACCCGTCGCTCCAGGGTAGGCGTCATCTCGTAGGCCCGGATCACAACACTATTTCAGACGTCTAAAGAGGCGGCTCTTAAAGAAGATACGTGAATATCACGCTTGCTAGTTGAGACACGGTGAAACTAGAACCGAGCAAACTGTTACCTACCAACACATACTGAAGACAAGGCAGGTAGTCAGTGTTGATCAAGATTTCCGATGGCGTGTATTGAGGTAAACTTTATATTTAAATATAGAAATGTGTTTATTTTCACTACAAATGAAAGACGCTTGTGTTACTTGACCATCAATCAATACTTTGATCTTTCCACTGTTTTCAATAGAGGACACAAAAACAGCCGATGAATTCTTGCGAAAGCGTGAGTTACATAGAACTTGGGGAAACACCAGCATATTTTCAGACGTATCCATGTATATATATATGTATATAAATTAAGCGGTGTTCGTTCTATTGATGAACTGCATTATTTGTTGCTCCACGAACTTGGGAAGTAAGTTAGTCTGAAAAAGGTGAACAATTTGCAGAAAGTCCAGTAAAATAGTCTTTACCAATGAATCAAACCCACAGCAGGTTCATGAGGAGAAAATCCATGATATTTCTAAGACCAGCTGAATTTCGAACTTTCACCTATCTCTGCGTTTTATAAAAACAAAACAAATGAAAGAAATAATCCAAGGAGAATTGGTCATGTTTCATTCAGCCGCCGGCTCCTTAAAACTTTTACCAAATTTCTTCTCATCTGATCGCACGATCGGTTGATTCTTCCATGCGCATTCCGTTCCTGAGAGAGGCTGCTGGATATAAGAAACAACTATGAACTATTTCAGTGGATGATTATTTTTTAACTTGAGTTCCTTCAAGTTGATAATGATGAATCATTCACCAATATTCCCCTATAAAGGTGAGGCTGAAGAAGCTGAAAAAAGAGGTAAGTAGTGTAAATTGTTTTTTGAAAGATAACGGAAAAAGAATATTTTTTCACTAAACTACCTCAAGATGCCCAAGTAATTCCTTAGATCTCTTTTGCTTTTTGCACCCACAAACGTATTCATGCATTACTTTCGACTAGATCGACGAACACAAATTACATATCTCACCGATTTTACCGGTCGTGGAATATTTTGGTCGAAGAACAGTTCAACAATTACTCAATACATCTGTTTCATTCGTGAATGAAACTGATTAACAGTATTTTCCAGATCACGTGATCAGTCGGAAACTCCCATGTTCTGGTGGTCTATTAACCAACCGAGGAGCGTTTCTTCCATATGTCACCCCCGAGAAGATTGTACAGCTCTGAACCAAACAGAATTTATTTTTCAAATAAAAGGTTCCATAATTTCCCAGTTCAGGTAAACAGAAAAAATGTTGTTTACATAGCGTTATGTAACAACAGGGCATTCAAAGGAATTAAACTTAAATTGCCAATTATAACCAAAGTGATAATCCATTGATCCACAGGTTCTTACTTGATAATACTTTTCTTTTTCTAATGAAATAGTGTAAAGTTTTTAATCATGGGCATTGCTTCGAATCAACGCAAAGGTGATACCGACGAACAAAATGCTCACTTGAGTGCGGTTATTAACACTCAACGATAATTCTAATAACAATGGAGCCGATAAACTGATCATTAAATTATTCCATCTGTTAGTTCATACAAAGGCTAACGGATTGATTCAAGGTCACTTAGTTCCCATTTATTTCAGATATGCAGATGGGTGCATTGCTTGTACGTTTGTGCGTCCCGAAATCTTATTCACCGACTCAGATGTTGTCAAGTGAAAAAACACGTAAAATTGTTCAGTTCGGCTGCAGTATCTTTTTTGAGTATCTTGTTACTCGACCACACAAGGGTCACATCACGAAAACTGAATATTGTACACCTTAATTTCACCCAAGATTCCCTCTGAGATCAAGAGCTTTATAGACATCTTTATTTTTGAGTGGAAAAATATTAAATATTCAAATGAGAAACAAATTCCATGGTTAGTTGGAATTTTTCGATTAGGCGAAAAAATGGTATTCCCATTAGTGATCCCTGTTACCCAAATGTTTCATTTTACAAAACATTTCACTCCTAAAGGATATATGTGCGTGTGACGATTTACGTGAGAGGCATCCAAGTGCAAGGTACTTGTTCAAGACTAGCAGGAGCCTGTACCTTCACTCACCCTCTGTGGTGATCAGCTGGAAGTGGTTGAGAGCTTTGAGTACCTCGGGAGCTTGATCGCAGCTGGGGTTGGTGTCGGGGAGGAGGTCACATCACGAATACCGAAAGCTAGAGCGGCTTTCGCCAATCTGCGATACCTGTTGCGTCACTATTACACCAGATTATGCCTTAAGGGAAGGGTGTAAATCGCCGCGGTTCGTAGCGTTTTTCTTTGCGGTTGCGAGACCTGGTCGCTTCGCGTTGATGATGCTAATCGACTTTCTGTATTCGACCACCGATGTCTCCGAAGCATTGCTCGTGTCTGGTGGGAACACCGGGTGAACAATGACGAGGTCTGTCGTCGTGTGCTGGGTGTTAATAGTCATTCCCTAACAGAAATAATCGCTCTACACCGCCTCCGATGGCTTGGTCACTTATTGCGTATACTGGGTGTGCAAGCTTAAAATTCGATGATATGGGAGCACTTCCTGATAAGCTGTGGTGGTTGTTGATTGATCAGCGCTAAAGAAAAAGAGCACGCTGACGGTAGTGCCAATAAGGCCTTCGTATTTACACATGTAAAGCATGCATAGAATAGTTATCATGAAAAACTTTACTTCAAACTTTACTTTGCTATACACCCCAATTTTTCTGTACAGAACAGGAGGAAAAAGCAGCTAGAGGTAAGAAAACAAAATTACTAATATCCTTATTCATTATTTATACATGGCGCACTATGATAGCTTGACAGATGACTGCTACTACTGGATACACACCCGAGATACGTAACAATACTCACCAAACTAGAAGTGTGACCGATTGGTCTATTGAGGGAAAATGTTTGGTTTGTGATCATTCAGATGCCCCATTTTTGTTGAATGTTAAAAGGCTGAATTCTGAGAAAGAGGTTCGTCACAGTTTATTGTTACTTGTGCAGCTGATAGTCCGAAAAGCACCATCACATAGCTGCTTCTTTGGCCTCTTAAAAGACTGCCCCATATTTTGCACACATTGAACAAATGACCGGTGGAACCGGAGCAAGCGTACCAGAAATCAGATATAGATTACCGGGAAAATTTCGTTGCCCTGGTACAAACATTGTATTACATCACACCATAACATGACAATGATTTATACTCATGGCATAGAGAAACTGTATGTAGGAATATAAGTCACGGCCTGGCATCAAAGGAAACCCATCGATACGCCCAAAATAAAGGTAAGATCAAAAGGGATCCAATGATCTACCGGTACCACAAAAGGACCGAGACAGAGCAGCACCAATCGCATCATCACATTATCCTACCCAGATCGAAGGCTACACAGAGATACTATAGTGAAAGGATAAGAACTTCATTTGTTTGATATATTTTTTTCCTTCCCAGGAGTGAAGATTTTACGCAGTATATGAATAATTCGTTTGACCCATTGCAGCAGTGAAATCACTCTCAATGTATCCTACTTTGTTTTGCAGAATTGAGAGAAAGAACAAAAAGTAAGTGGAAACTTATTCTGTTTTCTGTTGATCAAATATTGGTTTCTCAATGGTTATCATTGGTAAATAGTTTGTGCTTTCTTATCAATAAATCGAAGGACGTAAACTACTCAACAAACAATATGCACCTTTTGGTAAAAACGATGTACTAAACTTATCCCGGCTACAAATGACTTATTAATTTATGTGCTGATCCAGGGTCATAAAATTGGTGTGAGCCCAAAGAAAAGCCATTTATCAATTTGAAAAGGTCGCATATATTAGTTTGACCTCTAACAACTATACTCAAAAAAAGGAAACATGTTATTTTATCAGGTACATGCAGTCAATAAATCCGTGAAAAATCAATAGAGTTGAATTGATATATACTGATTTATTTTATTTATTTTTATTTCAAACACGTTGCTGAATTTGATTTCTTTTCAAGAACTATTGGAAGAACAGAACAGTAAGAAAAATATTTGTGTTACTAGATAGTTTTTTGTATCAGTTGAACACAGGATTCACCTCAATCAAAGTGAAATAAAATTCGTTGGACTATTCCTAGGGGACACAATTGAGTAACAAAGCCTATTCATGCCAGGCTCAGAATATCCGGTCGGTTACGATAAAACAAGTGCGCAATGGAAGTTTCACAAACAAGTCTAATATTCGTTACAAACTGCAAGATATATATATATATATTTATAAATGTATATGTATATGATTTCTCACATATATCAATCAAGAATGCGTACCAAACAAATCATGGTATAATGATCATTATAAGAAGAAAGACGGTCCATGATTTGCATGTGAGTGGAATACGGCCAGTTGGTAGCCCAGGACAAGGCAGGTGAAATTTCTTGAGGAATCTACAACCGCAGTCTTCGGCTAGCTAAAGCCGGATCCGCGAGGAAGCGGGGTGGTGTGTAAAAACCGCAATCCATTGGAAATCGGTATCCAGTTCATCGGATCATTCGTCCTGTGGACGGGGTCAAACGTCCAAGGTGCCCAATACACCTCAATGCCAATTCGAGCTGGGGACCACTGCCACAACCGAAAATGCGTGTGTGTGGTTCGTATGCCTCTTTTTGGTTGGTTTGTAATCAGGGTTTTTGGCCAACTCCCCTGGGTGAACTACCAGTGGTCCACCAACCCGGTTGTAGCTCCGAATTTCGGCTTTTCCTGCTCTCACCTTGGTGGGAAAACACGTCCGTCACGAGAAGGCAGTGAGTAGGACTTCCTCAACCCAAGCTATGTGAAACGCTTGGTCGTATGGGAGCATTTCACGTGATGCAAGAGAAGAGTGACCAGCCGCAACCCTAGACACCCACCCCCGACCATACTGCGGCTTTTGATTATGCATAAAATGAAACAGCATGCTGCAAAGAATCACGGATGAGCTAGTGTTATACTAGTGTGACGAGGCATAGAATAAAATTCGAAGATTCGAAAATCCGAAGAATATATATCTAATTGATTGGACAATTTTCTGTTATTATTATTTGCCTTTATTATGACAGCGGTGTGTAATCTGTTTAAGAGACCATGATTTCAGCCCTCACACGAAAATCGTAGAACAAAACCAGGTGGATCACTCTCAAACGACGAAAAACAGATATTTCACTAGTACAAAGTATGTAACGCAAACTAGGATGAATAGTCCCTCACACTGAATGCAAAATGCAAATAAACATCAAAATACAGAAATCATGAAATAATTGTTAACATAGAAAAAATAATACAATCAAATATCCTGACAATACTGTACTTTCAGACTTACGATGTATACCATTAATCCTCACTTTACGGTTCTTCCTATGATGTGTAATTCTGTTGCAAGGTAGCCACACTGTTTTTGTGACTAAAGATCAGATGCAAGATTTCACAATGATGGGGATAAAGTCATGAATACGATTATTACCATAGAGAATTATTCGATTCTGGCAGTTTATTTTTGAGTATAGATTGTTGTTGATGTTTCGGATGCTAGACGAAGGCAGCAGTGCCCGATTGTTGTTTGGTAATGGCTGGTATAAATTCGGGAAGCCAGATCGCCATATCCAAGATTCCAAAATTCACAGTCAGAGTAAATTGGCATATGCTTGTGTGGTTTCGATCGGTCAGTTTTCATCAATGAAGATTGGGACTGCTCTAGACAACAGTGAAACAAATTACCTTCAAATCATTTTAGTTATTTGTGAATTCCCTGTCCCACACATGCGGAATTGTTTTTTTTTTAATACTTTTTTCTATTTTCTTCTTTAGAGCTAGTGGAGCTCACTAAAAAAACAGGTTCGTGAAACAAGTTGATGTCTTTGATTGAGTTCACTTTGGTTCAATTCCTTCTTTCTTATTTATAGAAGCCGCCACTTTTTAATCTGTAAACTATAAGTGAACCAAATTATCAAGTGTTCAGTTGTAGAAGATATGAAATAATTTCATAAGGATTGAAGTATGTTGGCGGTAGACCAGATTGCTGAAACAGAGATACAGTGATGTGATCTAAAATTACCGATCATTCGACGTTTAAGATATTCTTGGAATGCATATATATATATATGCTGTCCATTCGAATCTTCCACTGAACTTTTGCTCAAGAAAACAGAACACAGTAGTATCCGGTTACAAAACGGCCTGACCGGCATTTAAAATATATAGTTCCAGCAAACAAAATTGGATAATTTAGCTCGTTTCACGTTGACCTAATTACCCTTTGTTGTGATGTACATGATTTCCATCCCAGTGCTCCAGGGTACAAACCTCACCTAGACCGATCTATTAGAATGATTTCCGTCTGGCAGTGTATTTGACAATTTTTCATTGTTCCGTCAATTTATGCTTTCAGAGGTGCCGGTAATAGGTGAGCCAAAAATACTGCTTTTTGCCGATTCCATTATTATTTAAATGAACACGTGAAATACCTCGTTCTCCGTGAACAACGAAATTGATGCATAACTATGACATTGAAGGATCTCATTTCGAATAGTGTGTCTTGCGTAGACCATAAAGATACTAAAGAAGTGTGGGATAGAAGACGTGCTCGATCATGACCACTTCGCCTCACTATTTAGTGAGGAAGAGTATGAAAAATTATAGTAGTTGAAGTACATACTGATCAAGAATTACGAATCAAGTATCAGAAATGATGGATGCCACAAAAGCACTGAAGCACACTGGCACTTGCACGACGGTATGCCACGTGACCGAGATTCAAAGAAAAGACCACAGGAGTAGCAAGTCATTTACTGGGAGAAATCATAAAGTTTAAATAATATGTTCAAAAGAAGTCCATTGGTCGTCCAGGCATCTACCAATCG
>UZAN01039958.1:83232-99903 GCA_900618425.1 Echinostoma caproni
TATTTAATCATCGCACACAAATTAGTGTCAACGCATCCGGTTCTGTTTCCGTTCTTTCTCCATAGTACCAGAACAAAAGACAGGTAATCCACTGTTTATGTGCTGTTACACTGAATAAAACCCTATTTGAAATCGTTTGAATACGTGATGCAAACTAACAATTGTATTGCATATAACCAAGGGAAGTACCCTTATGGTATCCGAAGGCAGACACAAAATCGAAAATATCATATATATATATATATATATATATATATATAATATATACATGAAAATTATGTCAAGCCAAAACTGGCTCGAAAATGCATGGTTAATGGTTGTACAAACTGAACTGAACCTAATTGTTTTCCCAGATAAATGAACAATACGTCTGTTGAACATTGGCGAACTACATAGAACCTGAACAAGGACATCTTCTTTCTCAAACGCTCAATCGCCAACGCTAACGATAGTTTATCCACCTTAGCACATATCCAGTAAAACAATCACTCCTGTCACATTTTGAAAAAATGCCATAACTCATACCCACACCAAATAAAGTTAGAAAATACGANTACGAGTACATTATTCGTGTTTGTTTGAAGTTTTCAAAAATTTAAATAAAGCAGTGAGGCTCCCAATGTTACAGTGAAATGTTTTCAATTGACTAGTTTTTCCGTTTCAATGGATTCAATAAGTCACCTATCGATTTCAGTTAAAACGGCAGACGAGTACTGGCGAGAAGTGGATGCGAACCGAAAAAGAAGTGGTAAGTTGTGTCAAAATCCAGAATGGGAATGTTTTTTTCCAAACTCAATAGGAAAGTGGTTAGATCCACCGATAGCTTACCATTAGTGATGTCAATCATGCGACAGGGGTTTAAGGACCCTCGATTCCGTATCGCCTATATGTGGAATGTTCCGTAGAACGAGACGTAGGCGTTTAGCCTGCTAACAACATGATTTGATCGATATGCGGATTGGGTCACCGATGTGGAATTACGCGACTCGTGTACACCGAAACACCTGATACAGCCCTGATATTGAGGTTCTCCTGGTTTATTCGACCGAATCATAACCGGATATTTTTCTGCTCAATTTCAGGCAGAAGCAGACCGACAAAGATCAAGAAGAACGAGGACTATCTGCCCAGAGCTAAAATTGGAGTCAATTCGCATGAGGGTCTTAGGAGATCCGTTAGAATGAGAAACGTCTTTTCTTAAACTTTTCAACAACTTTTTGTTACACGTCCTTCCATTATAACTACACAATGATTCAATTTTCGGGAACAGAGAAACATATTATGGCCTACAGTTGACTGTATCGTATTTCTTACAAGCCTATATGATCTGCTTCACTGATTAATTGGCCTATACTGATACCACCCACGCAAACACTCATGTGGTGTGGACTAACTTTTACAATATCGATCAACTCCAGCCAATCAGGTGTTAGTACTAGGCTGTCCACGCTGATCGATTTGTTTACTGTTTGTCTGCCCAGCTTGACGGTAATCGGATATCGCGTGACGTTTGAACCACTGGACAGCCTACGGATGTACGTGTTTCCCGACCCTGCTTGTTACTGGCTTGCGAACCGGCTACAGGCGAGCCTACTACAGTGAACGTACTCTCTAGTTCAGCGCGTGCTGATTTTCCTAATCAAACGGCTAAAACGTTTGACATCGCGTGCTCAAATTCGCCAACTTCATTTGCTGGCAAAGTGCTTAATCTATGGGGTACAGTTCCTCAATTCTGAAGTGATCCTACTACCCTCCCACGAATAGTGAAACTCTTGGAAAAGTATACTCATGGATTACCTTACATCTCTTCCTACAGTCATTACCACACTAAAGCTCACTAATGTGTTCTGCGGTAAACTACTACATTTACATCTCGGTGCTGAATAGAGTCTATTAATCGATGCGCTTAATCCGCGATACAAATCTATGAAGAAATTCATCGGTATATATTGGACAGAATGTGTGACACAGGTGGGAATGTAACCGTAGTCCGTATAATATCTTAAATCGACTGCGGCACGTCACGGGTTTTGCGAAAATATTGTCTAGATGGTGCGTCGAATTCTTTAATCAAAATGGCAGTTGGATTCATGCTGACTATATTTTGTAGTTGGACATTGCCATTTTATACTACTAATTGTATGATGTTTCCGAATAATTCTATTGATCCTTAAAATGCATTCAGATGCATCATGCCACTCGCAGATAAAGATGAATTTGAGGCATATTTCTTTAAAAGTGTGACCTTGAAACCATTTTGAGGGTTTCGAACGTGCGTCATCTTTTAAAAAGGGAACGAAACTGAGTTTGCGGAAACGATTTTTATTTCCAGGAGTTGTAGGCTTGCATTGACGGAAATACTTTGCGATGCACGAAGTGTAAAACGCACATCATTACAAGTGGGTGATTCACTTTGAAGACTTTGTAAATCATGCGACCGTTGTGCATACTAACAATGTAGTCTTTCTGGATTAGGATAAAGCGTCGATTGAAAAACGTGAACGACGGGTACCAATTCGACGAGATTCAAAATCGAATAGGGTTCCATTTTTCTTATCAAACATTTCCCAATGATATACAAACATTTTCAGGTCACCTTAGACAATTTTATTACTGTTGAATCATGTAATGCCCTTGCTGGTCATATTCATTTGATGTTACATTATTAATGCATTCTTTTAAACTGATTTTTATGAGAGCCTTGTGGTTTTACCCATCATATTACTCATGAGTAGGCATAATATTTATGCGAAAAATCGTACAGGGTTTTTTATTGGACACCGCCCATTGAGTTGACTAATCGATCCTTCTTTGGTAGTTGAATGAAGCACCTTACACCATTGTATGTTCACAATGAAAAAGTGAAACTCTGTTTTAAAGGCAGTATGGTTTCGACCTGAAGAAAAAATTCTGAGTGAATTAAGTCCCCAATGTGTTGGATGCTTTGTGTTTTGGTACAACAAGTTTTCCTGGTCAACGACAGATTAGTTCTCCANCAAAGTAAATCTCGTTCCCAATATCCAGCGCATAGTAAATCAATCAATTCCAACGCCGAATTTCATTTCTATCCTTACATGAAAATAAATTGCAATAAAACGCGAATATAGTCAGCGAACGTGAGATACTTACTCTGTTTCCATGATACCTTACGATGGTTGTTTAGTTAACTGTTGTTGACCTTATTAACTTCGACTAATTATTGGATTTTCAATGATTTCGAAAAATGTTGCGTGTTGATGATTAGACAAAATTTCGTGTAAGCAAACTACCGTGAATTTTTTCGGTGAACTAAATTCCATATCACCATCATCATCATTCTCGTTCACCGAAGTACATGGAAGCGAACTCCACTGATCGCTGCCAAACTCGCGATGCATATGCATTGGGGTTTGATGGATGAGTACTATTAGTGTGCCTAGCCACCAAGCAGGAGAACGATCAAGGTTCTCAACCAAAGACTTTATTTCTGACAAGAACCTAACCACAAGGCAGCGGGTGAAGCGAAGTCGAGGCCCATTTCCTTGGATCAATTACTCCTCCACCATTTTTTACCTACCGAAACGCCAATTCCAGTCGAACCCCCAACCTGGAGTACCATGAAACTGAACTTTGTGCGACCTCTACTCTTCGACCTTCCATGCATGATTAGATCTTCGGTTTGACAAAAGCCATCCAGTGTGGCTCGTTGGGTCAGAGAGGTGCACAAGCCATCACACCACGTCAAGGTGAAGTCTCGTCATAATGTTATATGATTACTACGAATATAAATTACACCACATTGGATTCGCAAGTATCTTAGTGATTAATGTTGATTTGTCTGGGTACCACAATGGGAGGTTTTTGTGTGCAGTATTACACAACACGCTGACTAGCTTACAGCGAGTGATCGAAAACGGCTTACCACCACTTTTCATTCTACATGCGCGGTGCACTCAGCTTGGTTCGATAGACAGATTATTCTTTGATGAACAAACCACCCCTTCCGATTAAAAAAAACAGTTGGCCGTAATTTAGCAAACCAGTCAGTCAATTCAATCACCCGTGTGTGCATACACATTCAGGCGTTCACACATTCACATTTTTACACCCCGAAAAGACCGTGATTTAATATAGCACCTTATGCTTCTCCTATGGAATGACAACCAGAACCGAAATACCCAATAATGCACTCAGAACAGGGGAGTTTGCGGATTGCATCATGTGTGCGATAATACGGTAAATGGATTGACATTTTCGATCAGTTTGGTTGTATTTTTGTCCATCCAGCATGGTTTTCTGTGCGGACATCTGTTCACTGACACTTTGACCGGAACACACGGGACGGCCAGAATACAGAGTTATACTCCAACACACTGGTTCAGCACTAAAATGACATTTCCATCAATCTACTTTCAGAACCACGGTGTCTGATCACTATCGCTTTGGAGTACAAAACGGATGTGAAATCGTGCGAGGATGATAGGGAGAATATTAATAAGGAGCTACGAAACAAGGTACTGTTTATTCTGAAATCCCATCCAGATTGTATGAACGCTTTTCTCCCATAATTGGACTCAGCTGTCCGTGGTACCTTGGAAATTGAACCAAATCCTCCGTCACTCACATGAAATAAGTGGTCCGGTTGTGAATGTTTTCAACCGAGCCATAACCCGGAAGCTAGTACTGAGACGGACAGGGTTTGTAGCTCGCAACAAACTCGCACAGATCGGTAGTGCTATGTCGTGTGAATGGAAAACGAAAAACGGCCTGATCGTNNNCACTCGCGTTCTGCCTGTGAGGTCCCGAGTTCGATCCCCCAGTTCGTTCGATGGGTTTGTGCACGGCTGATGAGATCCGTTCAGGTCGAATCAGAGATGCCCACTGCTTCCTACCTCTTAATTTCGCGCTTCTTTGTAATTGAAACAGATCCTACTGTATGGTAAGAAATGTTGGACCAAGAGGTCCAAATTCTCTGTTTGGCTAGGTTCCGTATTCGCGGGGCTAAGAATGCGAAGGAAAGCAACCCAGCTAAACCATCTAAATATCTGTATATGTATAACAAAAGTAAAAAGGGCATTCACGTTCCTATCTGGATGCCCGCCACATTTGGGGTCTTTATGGGACAATATCGTTTAGTCTCATTGACCAACCGTAACTGGCCACGATCATTGATTAGAGAGTAAACAAATGGTTTGAGTGGTGGGTTCTACTCAGGGTACGGACTGGTTGTCAAACCTTGCTGTTGGCATTTTTGGTAACCATTCTTTTTGGAGCGAACGATCACGTTCACCCTGAGAAATGCCATATGAAAGTATGCACATTAGAACTGCGACATTCAGATCAGTTTTCATTGACTTGAAATGAGCACTAATTTAATGGTAGTATCATTTTCCAGTTTAAAATAACGTGCAATACGTGTGTGTGTCTTTATTCGCACTGATAGTTGTGTTGTAAATGAGCATATTTAATAACCACGCTGTGGAAACATTTTCTCGTTTATCCATAGCGTGCACACGTAACCGGTACGCATGCCGATGAACAACAATGTGCGAGCTATTTGCAAACCTAATCAATAAGCAAGCGCATTACAAGCGATCAGAGTGCAGTCGTGCAGAACAGTCAATCAGGCAACGAGAAATCATTCTTAGCAGATGATTTAATCCAAAAATCTAACTCGTTGAAGTGAACAGAGATAGAAATGCCTTTTTGGATTATTCCATATGATCGAATAAAGGCATTCGGGCTTTATCGATGGTCTGTATCATGAATTTTCCCACATGGAGATCACCACCAGCTAAATTCGGCAGCAGAAATCACCCAGGTGACTGTCATGGAGGGAGCTCAAGTCAGTAGTTTTGTACTATTTTTGAAGCATCAGCAGTGATGACATTTTGTCAACCACCCCAAACTGGACCCGAAAGCGTTCAGGATGCTATTTGAAGAAATCCGTGAGCTGCATCGGTGACGGTAAAATATTTCGAGAATGGGCTCTAGAAACTGAAAAAAGTCATCTGCATGCGATGGAAATGTTTGTTTGATAACTGACAAAGAACACTGTACAGTTGCTCCGTCCTGTTTGGGACTCGTCAGCAGTGCGTAATTTTTTCTGTCCTTGTCAGGACTCGAACCACGAACGTTCAGGTTGGGACTTCAAACCCTTAACCCTGAGCTACACAGTCGACGGCCGTCACCTTGTGCGAATGGCTCAACCAATTTTAGAGTAGTAAGCTTGGATCAGCCCATTCTATTGTTAAGAGGCACTCTTGGTGTTCTTGGGTATGGATTTCACTCCTTGGGAAATCGTAATTTCCCACAATCTTTGCGTGCTGATGAGTCCAAAACAGAACGAAACAGCTGTCTAGTGTTCTTTGTCGGTTATCACTAACATTTTCATCGCATGCAGAGATGCATGAAATTGTGGGGAATCAACGATCTCCTAAGGAGTGAAACCCACACCCGGAAACATCAAGAGTGCCTGGTGCCTCTTAACAACCGAATGAGCTAATCCAAGCTTGCTACTCTAAAATCTGAGAAAATCATGTTTGGATTAGCCGGTGCGATTGATCACGGGCACCACGGGCACCGATCGCGGTTCCTCTCCATGGGTGATCGATCCCCCCGGAGTCCACCGAATGAGCTTCTAAGGCAAGGTTAATTGTTCAAATTTCTGTTTGGTAGATTTGAAATTTGAATTCTGAGGGAAACCTATCGAGGCAGTTAGCTTATATGCTAAGTGGTGGATACCATATGCCTGTGATTTGGATGGGTAAATCGAATGTGAAAAGATCGGTGCTGTCGGTGAGGCCTCGTAGCACAGCTGGTAGAGCATGTTATCTACTACAACGAAGGCGGCGTCCATGCGTGGGTTCGAATCCCACCGAAGCTACTGAACTTTCACAATCGTCATACAAACTCCAATCAGAGTCAATTTCAACCGAACATAGACATATAGGGCTTACCTCACCCCGTCCCTCTTCCCATCCCAAATGGCCTTTCGATCCAGCGTGAAAATGTGTCTTCACTAACAACAAACCCTTATATGATCTATACAGGCACGATTATGAATCATTCGAAAACAATTGTTCGCCTTCGTACTTGTGTTCTGGTGATCCAATAGGATTATTCTGGAATTTTAAAAACTATTTAACCTGACAAGCAAAACTGTCCAATTCATAAACAAATTTTGTTTAAAATAGTATGACATAATCCAATTCATGATCTCAAATATGCATATTCCCCACAGGTATACAATGTGTTCAGTGGAAGCCAATTTAAATATTTGTTCGACGTGAAATGCGTACCCTTGGCGCCTAAGAATTTCCACATCGTTCAAATCAGCATGGATCAATACGCGTACGAAAACTACGACAATACAAATGAATCCGCTGAGGAGAAAGTGAGACAAATGTTGAACAAAGATATGAATACTGAAAATATTCAATGTCGTGTACTAAGTGAGTCATCGTCTATTTGATTCAGTTTGATTTTAAGGGTTCACTCGTCATTAGTTAACTTTTGTTTCACGGTTATTAAAGCGAAACTGTTTGTGTAATAAAAATTTTTATCCTAATTGAGCTAAGTGAAACGAATAGATTTTAAGTAAGTGACGAGAAATCGCCGTTGGTGAAACCATCGGTCATTCAACCTACGGGTTCACTGTCTCGCTAATTATTGAAAGACCTTGGAAACTCTGGACAGCTCCTTCAATCACCTCTTCTCAATCCAACCTTGCAGGTTCGTTGGCGAATCAGCCCGTAACCTGCATGGAAGACCTGATTTGGTGGGAGCATTTGGATTGGAGTTAAAAGATTTTCATCTGTGTTTCCCTTCGTAGCTGTCTGGCCAAATGAGCTGATTATCAATGAAGACAATGAACAAACAAGAATCGATAATTCAGTTCAGCTATGGTATGAGTTAGTTGGCACAGTGGTAACGCACATACTTTCCATGCAATGGGTCCGGAGTTCAGTTCCCGGACGGTAGGACAGTAGATATGCACTACTGATGAGCTTTAATGAGAGCGAAACGCGAGTCAAGTGTCTTTGAGTGCTTGAATCAATGAACTGAGGATTGTGCGTAAAAAGAAAGTCCGAAGAATAGTCAGTTCAAATCGATACTCATCTCCAACCATCAGCTGCTCACGTCATTCGAACGCATCTAGCTTGAACGTCTAGAAACGAGAGTTTGGCAATTCGTAGTGATGCACATCCATTCAAGTCATACTTCTATACGTTTTCCAAATAATTCATTACGTGTATTAGTAAACTATACAAATGTACTGATCACCTAACGCGGTCTATCCATAGTTGAATCGAGTGACGGCTTTAAACGATATTTGAACACGATCAATTGTGTCTTACTGCTTCGAACTTGAACGCGTTTTATTTGAGGAAACATTTGAACAATTAGGTGCTTTCCAGATCGAGTTAACTCGTGTGACATGACTCCAAATGACTCAGAAGTATACGTCATTGTGTAATATCATATTTGTGTATCGATAACTGTGGGCGAGGAGAATTTACTGCAAAACTTTATCGCCCGCTGCAATGTAATTATTTCTCTTGTATCATCATTCGAATTGGAGCAACTCTGAGTGGACCGATAGATTTGTAGTAGTTCAAACTTTCCAGATCAGATTTAGAACACATTTGGGGCGGAGCAGCAGGAAATTTCATTCTTTCTAATAGATAATTACAGTTTGATGAGGGTGTTTATGCTGGTCCCTACAATTATTCTGAATTGCATGTGCTTTTCATGCGATGAAAAGTAAATTTACCCATAAGTGATAATTACTCCCCTTAAATACATTGACAAATTAGGCGGCCACAAACCGCTTATGTCAAAGCCCTCGTATTAGACGGAGGAAAATGTATTCCAAGAAAAGTAAGAATTATCTTTCAAAAGTGAACCTTGAGATGCGCAGCTTGTTGAATAAGCGTTTGGTAATATCATCATACCCAAACAGAACGAAACATTTGGGAGTTTTGGGCATTGACGTGAAACAGTAAAAAGCAACGTTTCCGATAGGCGCATAAATCCGACTACCCAGGTCCTGAAGTGTGTGCAAAAGTTATTGTATAATCAGGGGCATTTCTCCAGGGCGGTAGTGATGCGGAGAAAGAAAACCGACCACCTTTAAGCAAGACGAATAATAAATTCGGTCGCAGATCAGGAAGGCTACAAGCGACCAAAATATCAAACATATTCCGGGCGAATCATCCGTCAATGTCTTACGCCACTGTTTAGACACACTGGTTAAATTTGAACTGCACCTGAGGTCAGTTGACGTGAAGCCGTTATTGAATGTCGTGCGAAAGTAGTAGTGTGAGATGCTCGGCTCATGTGTGTGCGGCAGAATGTTCCCCGTGAACGAATAAGCCAGACAACCGCAAGTGGGCCGAGTCTAGGTGTGGGGCTGGAACCGTCGACACACAGGAGGTTCTCCTTGGACAGGGGGTCAACGGACAATCTGAGAGAGGAAAATGCAGACCATGAACCAGGTGGTCCAGTGAGACATGAACACGACTCACATTCAAACGGAATGGCAAGTTGCCAAGGTCGTTACAATAGTGCTATAAATGAACATGGTCAGTGTCGAACTGATGAGGAGTTGCTCGTTGCAAGAATGACGTGTGTAGAAGGTAAATAGTGTTGCACAGAACGAAACGTGTAACTTGAAACAGTCAGTTCATCATTTCATGAAAGACTCTACACCCTGGGTTTACCGAGGGAATAGTTAATTCACTTACTTCCCTTATTCATCCAATCAGTGTGAGCTATGAAACATAAATGAGCCGTAATTTCAGACAGAAAGAAAAAAATCTCTTTTTAAAGCACAATCTGTATAGCACCGCCTAATAAAATATTCTTCCCACACACTCATAGGCGTGATTGAAGCACTGAAGCCAGAAGAAATTGGTGAGTTCAATCTCATTTTATCCGTTCAAATAAGAATTTTTCTTATACATCACCAAAGTCTGTACGGGCCCAAAAGGTTTTTGATACAATCAATCCACTTCCTGTGGAGTTGAAATTCTTACTACTATATTTAATAATCTCTGTATGCTCGTACACTTAAGTTCACCATAAGCGATCCAGAAGACGTTCTTCGTTTTCACAAGAAACACACAAAACATTATCAAAATCGAACACAGTTCCACTTTATTTTTTTCAGGTCTTCTTATAAATGTGAACGACAAATGTGCCAGCAATGATGTATGGTCTAACGATTTGCTGGTGCAGTATAAAGAGAAGTTGAGTAACCAAGTCAGTGCCACAACCATGCAAGTAAGTATATTGTCACTAACACTGTTCGTGTGACCCCTCGAAAATAGGATTGAATGGGAAGTTCTCTTCATGTATGGACCTAAAATATCTGTTACCGTTCCCAGTTGTTGACTGAAAATTGGAAACGGAAAACCTTATGGTCACCAAACAAATGCTTGCTCTTCACTCATTCACCTTAGTTCGCGAACTTAGGATGGCGAAGCATCATGCGGATAGGTGCTGCATTTCACCGGATGGTAGACAAACATAGGTGATCTCCGGATCAAGATCACGCTTATGCGAACGGAATAAACTGCCTGATGACCACCAACCACGTTGACCATCCACAGATGAACAATAAAAATGGGCACCTGGTTTCCTATTCACCTTGCTATAATTCCAGAAGACGGTTCTGGTAGAGAATAGTTCTTCTTAGAGACCCAGCAAAGTGCCCTCAGTGATCTTGTTGATTTTTGGTCGTTGGAAGTACTCACCAACTCTGTTACCTGCTACTCACAAGTGAGTAGTATCTCACAGCAACCTAAATGATATGAATTTCACCACGGGACTATTATTCGTTTTCGGGGCTCGTGATTGGAAAAGAAATCTCGTTAAAACCAACTCGGGATAAAGCTGCTTCATTTGACGAGAATCACTATTATTATTACCTCTTGTAAGGTTAATAACGGCAATCACAGACCGATTGAAATGGCGGGAAAGCATTGATTACGTGAGATAATCATCCATATCAGAACAAAGAGTAACAAAATCTGAAAATCTCGGAAGCATTTCATTGACGAATGTTTCAATCTTGTTCAGCATTGCTAGCGGAAAGAATGCATCCGTATAATTTTCAGTTGAACTCCTGATCCGGTAACGTGTGATTCGTAACCGAACCGCTCAAACCCGATTACGAATTTCCGAGTCCATGGATACTACTTACACAGAAACACAACCACAATTCTACTTGTCTAACTCACCTCACATTTCCCGTGCTCTGCATGATCCCGTGGTAAAATGGGTAATCAATTACTGCTGGTATTTTGGATTTGTCTCTCACGTAAACCGCATGAATGTTTTCTTATCTGTATTTCAGATAAAGTCAGTCCTAACAGGTGTACTGATGGAAGCAATGCCCGTGACCAAAATCGAGCCAGTATTCATTTATTCAAACGAGAATAAACTGGGAGTACAATTTATGGTACGTGTGCAAGCAAATCGACACAATGTGGAAGATCCCACGGTGCAAAAACTTCTCCTCAATAGAATTGATCAAGGAGGAATTTGCTTTAACGCTATTCCGACGGGAACCAAAATTATGAGTAAGCTATCGTTTGATCACAAGCAAACGCGCATGAGAAGATTGGCCGACTGCATTCACAGATCTAACGCCCACAATTTGTCTTATATGACAGACTTTTAGGCTGTGGTTGTTTATATTTATATGTGGTGTTTTATTTGACAAAAAAGTTGAGCCAGACTACATATTAATAGCGCTAAGCATCGTGTTTAAGAGCTCTGGCGATCTGGCGAACGCTAAAGCAACGACCTGTTGCGGATGACTTATGCTGAGAAGAACCATACGTGAAAACCAACCGCAAGTAGTGGGTGACTTTAAACCAACAGCCAGCGGTTCTGACGAGCGCGTTCATAGGTCCGCGGATTGTAGATCGCATTAAAGTGGTTGACCATAATTGGGTAGAGATTATTCTCCTAAATCAGCGGTCTCAGACAATCCTCAGTTATGTGCGCGAATTTCTTCCAACAACTGATTTCCAAAATAAGAAGCCACAACTTTCCATAGAAATACATATAGAATGACGCGTGTGAACCTGAAACACATCCGGAAGTTGTGGTTTCTAGTCTGATCACGTTTAGATCGATCCTGAAATACCAGTACTCTTCAAAATTCTCATCGATTTATACGAGTTTGGTAGTTCAGCTCAGCTCAGTGTGTACATCCATTAACCCTGCACCTTGGTGCGCTGGGTTTTGGTTGATGCTTTTAACTGACAATTTGGATTAACATTAGAAGAAACACAGGAAAAGTTGAAAGTAGGATCACGGAGAAAATTTAGAATTTCAAGGTGGACTAATTTTGTCGTTTGACCACCCTTGGCTTCCTTCCACCCACTGCTTGCCTCGGCCAACGTCGCTCGCCGTGGCAACCTATCTGGTGACATGTGCAACACATGTCTCGACTAGCATAATTTGTGGAGTTCGACCACTTGCTCCAGTGGACGACCACGAATGCCTAGAACTGTACGCCTGACCTCAGCATTGCTCATCCGGCTGCCCCGCCAGATTCGTGCAATGATGCGTAGACAGCGGTGTTCGAACAATAATCGATTTTCATCCTGCTCCCGTGATGGACAAGTTTCTGCATCGTAAAGATGAACTGGTCGAACTGCTGCAGCATACACGGACACCCGGATGTCGCAACGGCGCCACAAATCTCTCAAGTTGGCAAATGTCAACCGAGCCGTCTGCATGCCAACAGTAAGCAATTGAGAAAGAATGCGTCTATCAAGTTGCAAGGACAGGAGATGTGTGTGATGGGGTCAGACGGACATGCTCCAAATTCGAATGGCTGTGATCATGCATTTTATCATTCAAAATGCATTCATGTGGCAATGGAAAACCAACAATAACTCTTTTCTGGTCTCGTATATTCGATTACTTTGTGCGTTCAATCTGACTAGAGTATTTTGATCACCGGAATTGGTGAAGAAGGCAATTAGATCAGTTATGAAACTTTGAAACTTTAAAAGAATACCAATTAGCTTTGGATCGAGAATGTGTGATTGACAGATGCAACGTATCTCGTGGATAATGTTTTCACCATTAAAGGCCATATGATCAGAACCAGAAGACAGATAGAACGACAAGTGGATGCATTCGCAGCGTAATATTTTATTCTCCAGCGTCAGTTTAAATTAGCACATCTACGTTTTGGTTATGCGTGAAATTTCAACATTCCATCTTTGTTCACAGTTTGGAGTGGATTCTGAATCTCGCGTGGATAAGGTGAGTGATTGTGCTTCATATACCTAAGACGTGTTTCTATTTTAATATGTGAATTTCCTTGTTCCGAATACTATCTAACGTGAATCCCTATTGGGTCGATTCGAGTATGGGAATATGTTTATGATTTCCCGAATGTGCAATAATTCTCATTAGACCAGTATGCTGTATGCAAACTACCTCTCATTGGATATACTCAGAACGGAAAAAATGACCAGGATATCCTCTAAAATTCACAGCAAAGTTATTTTTCCAAATCCACAACCTATGTGGTTGAAAGCGTCAACCACAATCACGGGCACAACTTACTCGATGGAATAAGAGGCACAACTAAAAACATTACACTGAACAATAAAACAAAGTGATAATATCGCAAACCAATTTATCTGATTTCTCTCCCCCTCACTAGCAACTTTTCGTTGTTCATTTTCCATCCCCCTTCTTTCACAACAGTGCTCGCTTAACAAAATGCTGAAGTTTTCCCTTTTTGCTCTTAGTTAGCTTGCTTTGTGTTGTGTATTAAATTTTTAAATAAAACTACTACTACTACTACATTTGGCATTTTCATCCTATGCGCGTGGTATATAGATATTTTATTCCTCCAGATCCGGTTTGACACACGGTTACTCGACAGAAGAGAGAGAGAAAGGTAACAATGTCGAATATGATCGTATATGGAACAGTTGCTCAGTCGCACGATTCATCCTACTCAAAAGTTGATGCTGTAGGACCACCGGAATGGTCACTTACGATCAAACCGTATAGTTAACAAAACCAAACGGAGCGTTGAACAGGACACACACAGTGGCATACCCAAATCCCTGTGAGATCAGCGGAAAATGTTCCGTCTATTAGTGAATAGATTCGCTCTCTGTCACTCTCTTGAGGGTAACGTTAGCCATATTTTCTGCAAGCAAAATGATCACAACATTGATGTCTTCACAGACAGGATTCAAAGAATGACAATCAGTCTCGGGAATTTGTGGCCTCGATGTAAATTTTCGTTCCGCTCGCATTTGACTGTAATCGCCTGGTGCGACCAATGTGGACAAGAGGAAATGTTATGAAGGGTGGTTCTATACAGTTCGTGTTTAATTCCATAAGAGCTTCCGTGTTGTGAGCTGATGTAACGGACCTTCGCTCCAGTCTGCAATAGGACAATACACGATGGGTGCGGTTCGCGGGGTGCCAATGTAACTCTAGTTGGAAAAGGCACGGTTTGAACGGCGATAGAAGTCAATGTTTTATTGCGGGTAATACTTACAAGTTGCTATGTTTTCTGTCGTGGTAGTTATGTCTATGCATAGATCAGTAGACTCGTCTAAAAGATGTGAAGTTTGCATGCAAACTGGATTGTCTAAAAACCACTGTTATGCGCAGTTGTCAGAATTGGACGCATATCAATGTCTCACCAATCCTCTGATTGAAATAATCCGCTAATAGTTCACAGACGATGTGATACGTTATGGAGTTCCTAGTGGTGCACACTCTGAAGACAAAAATCACATCGAACATAAGGTTGAAATTTGGAGAACATTAAATCAATTAGATGTAGACGTGGGAAACCAAAGTGAGCAGCAGATAACACAAGTGATTGTTTGTCATATCAAAGTCAAAGTTTTATTATGGGCGATTTAACAAAGTTAAAGCTTATCGTGCTCCATAGGATTTTACAAAATATTTTGAATAATTTCACAAAGAGAAAATAATAATAATAACAGTTTGCGTGATCATTCACAGATGTGGAAATGTCAAGTGTTCCAATCCTTTATCAAGTTGCGATTTAAATAGTTCAACTGTAGGAACACACTACATGGGATGTAAGAAAATTACACACGCCGAACACTCTGACTGCAAACAAGTGACTCCAGCAATCAGGGTGGCTTTTCTGGATCTTCACCGTTAGTGGATGTCCCCTGAAGTGATCATTTTGAAATAAAGTCGGCATAGAACGGTACGAGTGGTTGGGTTGCTACAGTATGTGATATACCAAGATTAGGTCCCCGAAGTCGACGGTATTCAGATGAGGAGAGTCCCAATAGTTGCAGTCTTTCGGAGTGTCTTGTTATACAGATCTTTTATCAATTTTGTTGCCAGACTTTGCGGACGTTCTAAAGCCATCTTGTCGCGGTTCAACCATGGATTCCATACTTGAACGGCGTACATCGTGTGTAGCCGGACGAACGCTGATAACAAGCGTGGGAACAGTGCTGTTTTGAACTGCCCGAAAACAAGTCTGAGTAGTTGTGGGTTTTCAGTCCGAGTTCAAGTTCGCGCTGTTCAATTCCGGTTCCTATTCGATTACTACAGTAGTCCAACTTGCTTTAGAGCCATGGATGATACTCCGGCGCAGTGCGTGGAACATCCTACGTCCTGCTGTACCATAACTCCCAAATCCCTTTCGTCAGTGGTATACGGTAATATTTGATTCCCCAGAACATAGGAGAAACTAGTATTATGCCGCATGGAAATAACTCGGCATTTGGAAACGTTAAACGCGATGCATTTGCGATTGACCGTCGGTGAGCTGTATCGATCGTTGGAGTGCTATATAATCCTCTGTGTTACAGTTCTCCAGTGATGTTCGACACATCAAATTCGAATCTCGTTGAATTTCCACAATGATTCACAATCGAGTCTGTAGTTAACCGAAGCGTAATCTTCAAGCTGACGAGGGGTTATCTGAAGACCGACCGGTTTCACGGGGGCTTGGTGCTAAATCCGTAGGATGCCACTCACACGTCCAAGGTACCTACTAAAACCTTAGCAAATGGACCATCTATGCGACCCTGGTGTCCGTTTCAAGTGCCTCATCCGGGAAGGTTTGAAATTGAGTTTAAGCCAATCCTCTGAATAATCCAGCTGTTTGTCCATACAACACTGGATTTTCGTCCTTGCATTTTAGTGAGAACATTGTCGTCACGAAATAGGAGATAGGACGTCGTCAGCAGAGGACCAAGGAGACCCATCTCCCGATTGCGTTTCCCGTGCGGAGAACGAAGCCTTCAATCCAGTTTGCGTAGCCAGATCTTGAAACTGAGACAGAGTTTACCCGTACACAATGGACGAGAGATTGTTCTTCCAAAATCAGCACGCAGTGAAGATCCAGGTAAGTTGCAAGCTTTTCTGGATAGTTGAAGTGCTAGTATAGCCATGTTCCGTATGCATTTTGCACCTTCAAAGTGTAAAATGCTATTACAAGATTGGGTCGGTCCAGCACCCAGTCTCACCCTAACTGGGGAAGTAGACAAATTTTGCTATCTGGGAAGCTATACTTCACCTGGCGGACGCATTTCAGATGAAGTGTCAGCGCGGATACAAAAGGCTCGGTTGGCATTTGCCAACTTGAGAGATTTGTGCCGCCGTCGCGAGATCCGGCTGTCTGTGAAGGGTGGAGTGTAT
>UZAN01039959.1:24542-39909 GCA_900618425.1 Echinostoma caproni
CCTGAAAGCGTCCATCGTGAGCTGGTTGAAAGACTGTCGAATAGACCCCAGAATGCTCTATGCGCTCGCACATCGGTGTTTTTCGGGTCTTTAGTGATGACGTAACCATAACACCCAGGTCTCGTTCGCACGATGTTCTGCGCAATGTGATTCCGTGGAAGTTGTACACTACCTCTGAGTCAACAAGCCCCAAGTGCAGGTGAGCACACTTTGCTGTGTTGACTGCAAGAGCCCAGGTATTCGCCCACTGTTCAAAATCCGCTTGGAGTGAACTTCAATCATTTGGATCCTTGATTGTATGCCAGATTTTGATGTCATTCGCATGCATGAGGGATGGGCTGCATAGTTGACCAGGCAGGTCGTTCACATAAATCACAAGGAATAATGGACCAAGAAATGAGCCTTGGGGGACCCCACTGGGAGCGGAATACCACACACAGAGCGATTTGCAAACACGAACGCAGAATTTCCGATCGATGAGGAAGTCTCCCAGCCAATTCCGCATGACCACACCTACACCTAGGTTGAACAGCTTTTGAAGAAGGAGGTTGTGCGGCACCTTGTCGAAGGCCTTGCTGAAGTCCACGAAGATGATGTCCGTTTCGTGTCCTTTGGCCTTGTCCTCGGTCCAGCATTCACGTGCAAGTAGCAGGTTTGAGAGGCATGAGCGACCCGGCCGAAAACCGCGTTGTTGGTGGCACAGGTAGTTCCCAGGGTCACTCCTATCCCCATCTTTGGGCAGTGGAACAATGACAGCGTCCTTCCACTGCCGCGGTAAACGCCCTTGAGTGAATGACAAATTGAACAGGTTGCACAGTGGCGCTGCAAGTTCATCTGCCAGCTCCTTCAGGATCAGCGGATGCACACCATCAGGTCCAGCAAAGCCGTTTTCTTTTTATTTTATTGGGACGAAGAGAGACCTAGTGAGCTGAGGAGAAATACCAACCCCATAAGGGGAAACCAAATCACCATGAAAAATAATAAACAAATCTATTTTGACTGACCATCAGGCTGAATTGCATGAAGTCATTCGGTTTCGTGATGATGTGGTTCAGTGATGTGAACATGTAACCATCAAATGAAACGATGCAGATCTCCAAAATGTAAATCATCACCGGAGTCTAGCATAAAGAATTCGATAGAAAAACAGATAAAATGTAAACGGTGAATTTCTTTTTTTTCCAGTTATTTATCAGTTTTGAGCCATGTTTTCTGCATTACCAATTGGCTGAGTAATTAACGAAACAACACCAGCGAATGGATACAATCAACGGGGAGAATTGAGTAGAAAAACAGCCCGAGAACAAGATCAAATAAAATGTGAGGAACGGTTCACAATCTTAAAGAAATATCCGTCTATTTGAATGTTCGTCACAAGAGAACAGCAGTACGTGCCATAAGCTAGTTCTGACGGGTTACATGTGTGCGGGCGGCTCAGATGATATGCCGACCGTCCATCAATATTAAAATCTGCTCTGGTCCCCATTCCTCGAACCTAATTCATTTTATATGTGACAAACTAAATGCATGAGAGTAATACATGATTCCAGAGGGGAACCAGGCGGGCAGATTAACTCGCTGATCATGCATAACACGGTGGCAGCATGCACATGCGTTTACCTACGCATTCACTCAGTTACAGCATGGACCGTGAGAGGCGCTAAGATGGGGATTGGTACAGCTGTCGAATTATGAGGTCATATTGACGATGATGAGGCAGTCGATAATGATCACCGTCACCGAAAGTATGACCAACAGAATGACAGACAGTAGTAGTAGTAGTAGCAACTATAGTAGCATCCCAGACCACGTTAGTCACGCGCAGTGGGACGCCAATTTTCAGTCCAAAAAACTGATCAACAAAGCTGCTATGTCCTCGTTTCCCCCTCCTACAAACCACCTCCAACTGTACACACTCCTGCCTAACCGCAATTCACAGAATGGGAAAGGCCGCGACCTGTACATAAGTCCGGCAAATCATCATACATGTCTGTCGCACGCGTGAACGTGCCTAATCAAACCCATGGACAGCTGTTATGCAAATCGGTCGATTCCAATGCACTGCACACACGATATATTAAAGAACACGTATCAAAGTGGGAGAGAAAACAGTGGACGATTCATGGGTTTCATCACGTGCTTTTTATTCGTGGCCATACTCGTGCAAACGGGTACTGGGCAATCGCGGGGGACGAAAAAATGAGGATACGAAAGGGAACAGAAGGAGACTTGTAAGATGATAAGAACTGTGTAGATTTCAACCATCAAGTAGTCTGCTGAGGAAAAGAGAATCGAAAACGAATAATATTTAGCTTACAAGCCTGGACAAACGGGTGCTTAGGACGAAGTCACCCCAGTTGCTAGTCCGGAATTTAGGATGGATTAGAAACGCGGTATAATTTATGCTTTTGGATTCAAACATGCCGAGGGTCAAATAAGTGATAAAAGACAGAGTTAAAGAGGCAAATACTTAATTCATCTGAGATTTAGTTCAGCGATACCTTCAACTAATAACGGATCTTGCATATGTGTTAGACAAATCGTTCGGTTGCCCGAAGTCCGACCACAATATAAAATGATTTCGAATCCTTTATTCACTCAAGGTCCTATTAAAATTTGCAACACAATTAACTAAGGTTCAAGCATTTTGTGAGAATAACGCTTTTATTACCCAACAGTATTGCAAAGAACTAAACACAAAGAGAAGACACGTTTAGAACAAAATAAATACGCTGTAACGATTATCATGTATTTCATCAGTTGGCACAAACACTAAAAATTACTAATTTTAGCTGACCGCCAGTCAAGCATCAACTTCATATAAAATTTTCAGTTCATCTAGTCGACTATGCATATACCCAGGAAGGATCGAACTCGTGTTTGGCTCTTGTTAGACCTTGCCAACACTGCATATTCAATGATCGTCCGAATCCCTGTCATGGAAAGCGTATGGGTTGGTATATCCTGCCCAAAAATATTTTAGAATGGTATATATAGATAGCCGATCTAATTGTCACCGAACTCACCCAATGCTGATGGTCTGTCTGTGTTTTTGGTGTGCGTATGAAAATTTGAAACTCCTCCATCCTCGCCAGTTTACCTCAGAGAAGAATAGCAGTTCAAGTCCCCGGACGCCTAAACGGTCCGCAATTGCTTGCGACTCGTAACAAGGATGAACCAATTAGCCAATGGTTTCTATAGACCATCACACACAGATCACACTTCGGGTGTTTTGTATGTAGCGAAATGCTATACTGTTCCTGCGAAGTGTTTTAGAGGCTAAATTCTATATTTTGAAGAATTATAAACGGGGATCAGACGTAATCGTTTTTTCACTCATATCAAGGTTGACATCGTGCAATATATTAGATAGCGGAATGCCCGCATACGGACAAGCATTACCATCAGTACTACCATCACAGGACCAGTATCATCGGGTTCTACATTCCAATCGTCTTTCTGCTCTCTTACCCAAATGGGCGGCCAGAAGACAAACACCAAAACCGGAGGACGAAAGTGTATGGTTCATGGTTGTGAAACCTGAAACTGAGAACCGTTCCAGCTTTCAAAGAAAATAACTGGGAAAATGCAACTGTGTACTATGCAAATTGACATCCCTCAATGATTTCAGTCATGGACAGAGTGGGTACATCGTGACCTAACTTGTCAGCGTCGACCGATTCAGCGCACTGCTAACGTCCTGTTTGACTTTCAGCCCATCCTGGTGGTCATAGAGGACCGATGAGCTCATTCAAGGGAATACTACTGTTACATGCATTCATATTGTGAAAGAGGAGGACTTTACGACAAACTAGGGTTGAAAATCAGTATTAGCACAATGTCTTTCTTGATCGGTCATCGTGTGCAGATGTTTTACACCTCCATCGTCAGAAATTAACAAATGTATCATTTTGCTTATTTTTACTCTTACTAAAATCAAAACAAGGTAGGTGTCTTTTGTAGAACTCATAGTGTATCGAGTATCGAGGGGCATGGACTACGCCAGTTCCGCGATATCACTTGAGCTGGACTCCACATAGAGCAAGTCTATAGTTCGTGGATGAGAGAACAATCACTTAGGCAGCTAGGCGTGAATAGTTGGACAATGAAGCACTGAATAGCTAGTTTTTACAATGAACGACAATGTCTGCAGGAATGGTGGTTTTTGTCTTGGAGAACCATATCTTTGTAGCAAAAAAGCCATAAACATTCATCCTAACGAACTGGAAAGGGTAAACCACCAAATAAGTTCATTTTTACCACTTTGTTGCCCTATCGAAAGCACCCGACTTTACAAGGGTTAAAGACCAATCCTTGAAAGAAGTGGTCGTGATATAGCACATACCATTTCACACTAAATCTCTATGTCCTTCATGCTTTTCTTCATGACGTCCACTGATCCTCACATAAGAGAAAGTCAGTTAAAACTAAATGAGCAAATAAATTAATTAGAAGAATCAATGGAGAGAGCTCCTAGAGCGGGTCATATTACCTTTGGCGGAACTCAAACTCACTAAAATCCAACAGAGGAGAATGAAAGAACATATAGATCATAGCATACAGAATAATTGTACAAACACACGTATGAAGGAAGAACATGATACATAACACGAGTAACGAGACCGTGCGATAATTGTTGTTGAAGTAAAAGACCATTTGTCCAGGAGCGCACGCACACACGCGAGTACATAGTTGGATCGATACCGTTGACGTTCCGGCACACACGGAGGTTGGAATAGGAGAGGCAGACACATACACGATTGATGGGACAATGAAACGGGATGGAGTGAGTTGAGTTGTTGATTTGTTGAATTGAGGGTGGGGTAGGGATTAAAATCAAAAAGGCAATGATCATCCAATAGGACATGTCATCTTTGGCAAACCGGACTGATCAAAACTCATTCGCAAATCAAGAATGGAACATGCAGTACAAGAAGTTAGCACAAATGACCCATGAAATAGTAAATAGCATATCATTCAATCACTATAAGTGTGTGATCACGTCCTCAAGCACTCGTCGAACCGTATGTATGGTATAGGTGTGTATGTATGCACGTATGTATGTATGTATGTATGTATGCATGTATGTTTGTATGGGTGTGTGCACGTATGTATGTATGCGGAGATATGCATGTTTGTATGTGTGTGTTTGCGTGAACAGGATGCCAGCCCAATGTGAGTGAGAGATCAGCCGAGAATGCGAGGGCAGGGGCAAGAACATAGTTGAACCGGGATTTCGAACCGGGCAGCACCGAAAAGCGAATGATGATTGGGAACAACCAAACAAACAAAAATAGTAAACATGCAATGAAGCACGCATAATGACATTCAGATTGAGACCTTTGATTCATTGAAAAAGGTGTGTTCGTGTTTCATGAGGTTTAAGTCAGTTCATATAGTGTGACAAACAAAATGGAGAGGCGGAAATGAAGCAAAGCGGAACAGCAAACAACACATAAATCTAGGTTAGCCCCATCGGAAAAAGATGACCACGAGATTGAATAAATTTGCTTCATTTCCAAGCTGTATAATAGCTCACATTTCTGTGTTTTCGTAAAAACGGAATTGATGATTCGATAATAAACTTTCTTCGCAGAAGAAAGAAGTAAATCTATTTCAAACTGTACCAGGCTGGTTCACACTATCTTCTGAGTTGATATCTCCCGCAAAACTAAAATTTGCCGCAAGTGCTGGTCAATCTTTCCATTTGATGAGGTTCGACAGTTAATGAGAGAATTGGACTCGAGGAAGCTTCGAATAGAGTTGAGCGAAGGAGTGCGTTAGAGGTATCGCAGAGCTGTGCGACTTACCTCACACCAGAAAATCACCTACTCGATCAGCTGATCTGGAACGATGTGGGAACCCTGAAGTAAACAGACTAAACTGCAGTCACACGACAATGATGTATTAGTATCCGCATCAACGACCAATCAGGCCTACTGTAGTCATCAATTGCGCCATTCGATAAACATTCTACATGATTTTATCAGACATTCGTGAGCAATGGAAAATGGTTTTGATTGCATCAGTGAATTCGGTAGTCACAACCAGAAGTTAAAAATCACAGGAAGACCTCATGTCAAATGGGTACTGCTGTTATGAGATATTGGATTTCGGTTTATCTAGAGCGGTATTGGCAAAGAAACACAATGCGCCACTCGTGACCGCTCAGAATCTTACGGACAATCATGATTCAATGGTCCTAGTCCTCGCGTTGAGCGCAGATGGAACCACAGATCAGTCCCGGATTCCCAAACATATGCTCTATAATCATACAATTAGGTAAGAAAATCCACGGGCCAATAAATGAATTACGCGAATGACATGTAGTGGATTTCCGACAGCCGTCGATGTCACGTGACCACAATTCACCACCATTGACTCGATCTGTCAGTCGCCCGCACGATTGCAGAATATTTCGGATCAGCTAAGAGACTCCGTAAGTGTTTGGCCTGAGTTTTCAGGCATACTGTAGCTGACATCAATATATTTCATCTGCTGGGTTTTTATGAAAAGTAACGCGCTTAGAGTATGCATAGCTATGCTGAATAGCTTGAACGCGAGCGTATTTTTCTCTTATTCTTGTGCGAATATTCTGTTCCACTTCTGATCTCGCTTTGATCACGCGAGTAACAGAGAAAAACGACAAACCTTACCCATAAAGTAAATATATTTGTTTCAGCTAACCAAATGGAAGCAATCAGCCGAAACACATCAAGAAGGCGTTTACCAACTTAGAGAACTCTGGCATGACTGTGCCATCCGATTGTTGGTAAAATATCGACTGTATACTGCAGCGGTTGTGCCGTCGTTGCTACGTGATGAAGAGCTGTAGCAGTTATGTGGAGAACAACATGGGTAAACACCGCTACTAGCACAACATGGGATCAACCGAGCAAACAATGTCTAAGTTGGATAAAGGGTATTAAGTAATTGCGCTCGCGTACTGATAGTGCTAACATTTGATCTGTATGCATCAGGATTGAAATGCAACGCATTGGATTAGTAGCTGGATAGGCTTGCTTGGAGTTTAGCGTTTCTCGAGGTTTGAGGCAGCTGAGTGAAGGCTAATGGAGATTTCATAATGCACTCACAATGGAAAAAATATTGGTTATGGGTCAGGATGCTGAGACAAGAATAAAACTTAACTAACGAGTGCCATAGTCACGTTTGTTTAATTTAAAAAGATAACAAATCAAAGGAGGGATTGATTATGAAGGCACAACTACAACGAAGAAAAAACCCTGACTCTAAGCAGAAACGATAGGAAATCGAAAAGTCCCGTTTAGTTGAAGTCAAGAAATAACACCATTATTTTAGGAAATTAGTGATCCATTGGATTGGGACAAAACTTGATCTGACGACAAAAGTTCCGATGAAAACAAAACAAAAAAGTGATTTGACACCCTTGGAAATACACACCACAGACAAATGAAACAAATCTCCGAAAATGCAAAACGGGTTGCAAGCTATCGATCAGACGTAAAACACGGAGGAAATAAATATTATGCTCAATTTGAAATTACCAATACTAAATAAAAAACGAGGAGATTCCGAAACGTCTACAAGCTACTTTTTCTACGAATTTTCATTTAAGTGAAGCATATCTATCACCGGCTTGTGAGCAAGTTTAGTGCCAACGAATAAGGGAACATGAGATTTGGGATACATAGCAGGGTAAAAAGACATCAGACAGTTAATTTGAATGATAAAGATAACAATCTTTTTGTTTCATTTACCGTACGCTTTTTGATATGTTTCTGTTAATCGTCTTTATGTGGGGCACGGGATTTGCATTTGTGCCAGGAACTTCTATTATGAGCCCTATCTTTCGACGATCCTCATCCCTTGGGCCCCAGCCTGGAATGCGAGTTGCATCAACCAAAGTCGAAGATGGAGCCAGCTTCTTCAGGGCAAGAAAAGGTAGTCGACAGGCAGGCATACGCAATACAAATGGAAATAAGGTTATTTATTTATTTTCGATTTCGAGACAACAATCAGATCCTTCCACTCTACACAGGGTTTATCATCACCCACACACAGAAGCTCTGGGAATTCGAGTAAATAGTTGTGTGGTGAATGCCAAGTGCCCATATTTCAATCACGATCGCTGTTGACTTCGGAGATGTGCGTGTGTGTGTGTTTTCGATTGACAGTCCATCTATAGTGACGAGCGAACAGTGCTTAACATGGGGTTCAGTGCGCAATATAGTACTGAATAAGAAAAAAAAACAATGGGTTGCTTTCCACCAATGTTATTTGCTATTCAAAAATAAGAATTAACGATGGTTTTGGGGCTTGGTTAGCGATATTCTGCTTCATCACCATTCGTACAGAATAAAGGTGGTAAATGGTTCCCCCAAAAACGTACTGAAAAAACTGATGTTGTGCCATTCGATATAAGTAAACTAAAACTCAACAAAACATGTATTGGTCGCGACCGCCTGAAATGGTATTGCTATTGTGAAGAAATGGAGCGTATTTATTTAGGGTCATTCCATAGCCAACGATAGTAAACCAGTGTTCACCGTTCAGTAAACAATTGGAATATCAATCTGGAAACATCCGTACTCTTTAACCTGCTTCGAATAAATAAAGCACAAATGTGTATAGTAAACATTTCGGTTGGAAACAACAAAACCAACACAAAAAACGAGGACGACGACGAAAACAGTATTGACAGGGCAAATAGTAGTAACAATCACAAACGCTTACGTGTGCTACTCCGAGACCGAATTTCTTCCGGATCGTCGGAACTGGGGTTGCGGAGTTTGCGATCCAGGAGCAGGAAGTAGATCACCTTTTCCGTGTTGTGTCTGCAAACAGAGAGAAAGAGAGGGATACATCAAATGACGATGATATGATGGACTGAAAAAATTAAGGGACATCTTCATCATGTTTGAGAAAAAAATTGGAACAAGTTATCAAAGTCGACCTCAGATCGCCTTATGACCCATTAGAATGCGACGACTACCGGTTATTTCAGCATATGCAACTATGGTATGCAGAATTCATTGAGACAATACAAACGCATGTTTTCGCGCGTAGGTGGTTTTATTGCTGAGACAATACCTGGTACCCACCCATCTAACATCATACGAAAGTCGGTGCTCACACCCAGTAGGAAAATTATACGAAAATAGGTGTGAGGAATGCGCCTCACGATTCAGTGCAGATAGACAAGTAGATCACATATGCAAACGGAACAGTAAGCATTTATTGGATGGAATAGAAACTATGAATATAGCCTTTCAGTCGTTACAGGAAAGGTAACTAAATACCGTTCATCCTCCACAAGATAATTCCTGAATCCGACCGGGCGGGGGAGAGATTCTACCACGAGGTTTATGAAGAATAAACAGACCATGTTAGTCAGTTCACACTCCAGGGGCACTCCTTAAGTAGGACACCGGCAAAGAGGTATGTGTCAGGATGAGAAGTTCATAAAGCCTGCAGAACAACTACTCGACTAGTAGCTGCGTTGGTGAAGAATGGTATGGCTAGCTCCGCAAGTTTCGCATACAAAAGTACCCATGCAACTAATTTGAACATAATAAGTGGCTCACGATCTCATTTTTGTGTAATTTCCGTTAGAATATATTTGTATAATCCCTTACTAAGTTCGCACTATTTCTGAGGAAAACAAAGAGACAGAGGGAAGTTCGTGCAAATTTCCACACCCGAAACCGTCTTCATCTATCTGTTTTATCGTGGTCTAGTTTATATTATTTTTCACGCTAAACACGGACAAAAAGTACTTGTAACTGAAACGTTAATCTAGAAGTTTTCAAAACTCGTGTTAATGAGATAGAGTACAATGTACCTACTTTCAGTCGCATAACAGGTATTCCCCATTTTCAATTTCTTTCACACAGACAGGGCTCAGATGCTTAGAGAGAAGAGTTTACGAACAGCGATAAATATCTCCCTACTTGTCAGTAGCTTGTTTTTTTCTAGTAAATTCATCTGTGTGAACTGAACAGATTAAGAGGGAGAGAAGAACGGAAAAGAACAATGTTCCAGTTCAGGTCTGCTTTGTTAAGGTCATATTTGATCCTGTCAAGGTTTGAGCAAGTTAGCAGATACCGGAATCCATCGAATTTGTGACACCTTCGAATCGTTCCCGTCATGACTTCGATTGATGAAGTTTTGCAGTGTATGGGGATTACTGCGTACCAGGGGACTACTTTTGACGTGCAGTATAGCCAATTCGGATGCGATGCGCAACTTAAAAGGAAAATGGTGGATTGAAAAGGCTTCGTGCTGGAGGTTCTCTGGTCAGTGAGTTTAAATAGGAAGAAAGGAGAGGAACAAAGGGAAGGGCTTGGGATGAAAAGATCTATGCTTCGAAAATCTCGGTGGACGGTGTGTTATCACTTTTGAGAAAATAACAGTCTTACGTACACAGGGGATAGCAATTCCTCCACCAGTTTCTCCTGATCCCGGAAGCATTGCAGTGAGGTCATGGTTCCAAATATGTCTGGATCGATATCCGCACGAGTGGGAATGATTGCGGTCTGAACGGCTTGGGTCATGGGCAATTCGAGTTGAAGGGGCATATTTTGGTCACTGATAACGATGAAAGGGGAAGGTAGAAAAAGTATTCCGGTAGTCAATTCAAAGAAGATATAATCTGTGGGTGAACTAAATGCTATTGTTAAAAACATGGCCGGAGTAATGGGGGTGGAATGAAGGTGAAGAGCATATGAATTGAACTCGAAGAAAACCTCTGGACCTAATGCCTATTGTTCGGGTAGACAAAAACAGTTTTCCGTTTGAAGTTGAACAAAACATGAAGAAATTAAAACAATTGGGAAAAGGTTCAGTTTGAGACAGACAACTGGCTGTTGTGAACACGTCGACGACAATATTACATACGGCAGTTATATTACGCAAGTGAGGAGTAACATCGTGAGAACTTCTATTAAGTTGATGAAATCTGGTGATTTGTTGTCTAACTTGTCGGTACTATGGGCGTAAAAAAACGACCACGCCGAGCGAACAACTTTCTAATTACCAATCTTGTTGTGAGCAACATTATTCAGACGGAAATGGATCCATGATCACGAGGATCTACTATTCAATCGGTTAAAGCATCTAATCTAAGTTGACACAAACTGATTTTTAGTGGGGATTACAGTTACACCGAATTTGATCGACAAAGTGGAAAAACGTAGGGTTGAAAGCTAGCACTGAGTTTGAATCTCTTTCGTAGCAAATATTGGTAAAAGAATACCGCAAGCTAAAACCGGGAGCACTAATTAATAAGAAAATTATGGTTGGATAGGTTTCGTAGTTATTTAAAACTTCGTATTTCAGGTAACTTGTTTGACAGATAAACCAAAGTGCGAACACAAATGAAAGAAAAATGATACATGAGAGTGATGGGAGAACTGATTTGAATAAATAGATGGCAGCGTCCTTCACGCGTGCTCAGCCTAGCTTGAATGAAACAATCAATGAACACAAAGTCAGTAAATTCCTTAAAGTACGAGCAAGCTGACTGAGAATCCCCGTATTACTGTAGAAGTATTTTATATTATATTTCCTGTGGCTTTCCCGTAGCAATGGAAGTGGCTGTAGAGTAAATAGCTGTTTGTGATTGAAGAAACTACCTCTAACTGAAAAAAGCGACATGCAAAATTTGAAGGTAATTTTATTTGTACAAGCAGTTCTTATTTTCAGGGCTATAAAATCCATCGGATAAAATCGCATGCAAAATGTTTGCCACATGGAACATATTTGTATTTTTATCCTAAGCTCGGATCACAATATGTGCTAAACACATCACATTTTATCCTAAAGGAGGAATGAATAAAATACTATGAGAGAACCGGCACTTTATAAAATTCATTAGTCAAACAGCCACGTGGGCTCCAATCTGTCAAACAATAAAGTGAACAAATAACCTTGCCAGAGAAGTTCATTCGGTGGAGTCCGGTGAAAACTAAGAAAAGCTTGTCGTGGCAGCCAGCTTACATGCTAACTGGTGGATGCCACAGGCCGCTGTAAGTTGGATGGGTTATTCGGATGTGAAAAGATGAGTGCTATCGATGTGGCCTCGTAGCTCAGCTGGTACAGCGTGCGCTGTACAAAAGTGTAGGCGGTCTCCATGCGTGGGTTCGAATCTCACCGAGGCTCGTGAACTTTTCAGTCTAAACATAATAACTCATAAGACATAAGACTCTTTTGTCCAGGATAGCCCGCTCCAGAATAGTAGTTCCTTTTGTCCCAGATGTGCCATAAACAATTCTATCGGGACCCGCTCCCTCATTTTCATGTTTTTTTGTTTTAATATATTTTACTTTACTTTTTTCCAAGCTCAAGCCCGAATGGACGCAAAGGGACAAATACACAAATAAAACTCTTGCAGTCGACATTGGGGTTAATCTAAGACGCCACTTATGAATAGACCGATTTGCGTTAAATGCTTATTCTGACTGAGTAACTAAAGGGTCCTCGTGTAATCAAGACCAGTTGCTCCCACTATGTCCGGTGTTCAGCTGATTATTAGCTTAACTGAACCATGTTTCATCCACTGGCACACAAACACCATGGACTGGTTGACTGGTTGACCAACTCATCATGGCACATTTGTGAATGCTATCTAGAAGCTGGATTTCTGCAGCTAAAAATGACAACCGCGTTTCATTCGGTTGGACATGTGTCGCATGTATACGCGAATTCTAACCTAATCAACATATGGTTGATTCACTTATACCAACATGTGGCTTGAATAGTATCCGTGGGCTAGGCAATCGATCATGAATCCCGAACGGATGGGTTGGTCATTTTGACCTAAATCGGTAATGCAAAACCGATTTACACGTTTTTGTTTACCTAATTTTCAAACTGATGGTTGGTGTCACGGGACCATTCAGACCAAAAATAACCACTATCATCGTTCCAAAGCTGAACATTTAAGACTTCCTAAAGCGTCACTACAGTTAAATAATCGGGGGTTGTGCCTGATTTCACATTGGAGTGAACTATAAAGTGATAGTCATGATGAATGCAAACCAAAAGAGAAATTAATGGTTCTCGTGTTTCGCCCTTCTTAGAAGAGCTTTTTTAATTTCATTTAAACTGGAATTTAACAGAAGAGGTATAGGAGGCTATCAGTCGTGCCAATAAAACAATACTGGTTGTGCGTAGAGACAAACAGATGGGGAAGCAAGCATAAGAAACACTACTTTGAAACAATGTGGGTATAAGAAAATTGTCACATCCCAGTAGGAAGGTGCGTTGCATACAGTGGGGGAGGGAAAATGATTCATCCCAGCTTCTTATTAGGATCGCTCTATCTGATGGACTGTTGAAAATGCGTTATAATACTAGTGCTTTTAGTGATACCGTCGATTTGCTCATAAATATTGTTAGACGCTGGCTGTTCTCTAATCCGTTCGCTGTCTTCTTAGTATATTCTTCAGTTGGAAATAATGTGGAACGATTGTAGCTCGGGATGTAGATGTTGTTGTTGGTGTGTTTTCCGAGCTGAAAGTGTTGTTCGCAAACGTTTCTTAGCCAGACTAGGCAACCATCAGCGCAACTTCGGGTTCACACAAGGTCGTTTAAAGACAAGCGTAACTTACTTGATCAAGTTGTTCTCTCCGCCCGGGATGGAATATAACAGTTGACTAATAAAAACAACTATGACAAGACTTAAATACATTACATAAGATACCGAAACTTCAGGTGCCAGTTTCAGCTTACACAAATAATAATTTTGCAATTTCGGGTACTGGTCTCGATTGTTGTCGTCCGACTACCCATTAGATCAACCCATGGGGAAGGAATACATTAAAAAAAAAGACGAAAGCTGTAAGCCGTAGCCAGATGAAGATGAGGAATGCAAGTAAGAGTTGAACTTTGAAGTAATCAGTTGCCCGAGCGCCGCTGCTGACAATAAACCAGATCACCGCCACACAGGCTTTGAATGATGTGTATATAATAAAATGGTATTATCAGATGTTTTTTCAACATCAGTGCAATGGAATGAAATTAACTTTAAATAGAATGGTCAAGATATGAAATGGACAGGCGACTACAAAGCCAGAACTTAGTTAGCCGGAAACTGGGACCATTCTTAGAGGTAGGTACACAGGACCCTGGTGAGATGATCTTCAAACACTTAATTCTCTTAGAACATGCATGTGATGAGAACTGACTAAACAACTGACTGTCTTCGTGGAAGACAATGCTGGGTTGTGACTCCCGTGAATGAGTTTAAGTTCAGCATCAGAAATGACTTAATTGATCAGTGTGCTATCTCCCCGGGTCGTGACTGGTGGTTCCTATATAACATATAGCTATTTTTAACCATAATTCGAGCGAAACTATAGACAAATTGGATGCCGCCGGGCAAACTAGAGAACAGGAATGAGTTCACGAGAGGAAAGATCAGTTGCATCAAAGCAAAAGCAAAAACAATAAGGAACGTAGTAGAATCAAAAGTGAGACAAAAATGGTGTTGTTGTTGATCTTGTTGTTATAACATACCTCGTCACCCACTTGTGTTCGAGTACTTCTTTTAACTGCAAAAACAGAAAACAAGGGAGGACAGAATGAAACGGAAACTATCAGTGAGTAGAAAGCAAATATGTACGTGACATCTACGCGTGTATAAAAAATAACGCTAAACAAAGTGATATGATCTGAATAAGATCTGTGTTTCAGCTCAGTATTGCATGAAACAATGCACAATAGCGCATGGCTGAGGGAGAAAGCATCATAGAACTGATTGGAGCGCAAACGGTTATTAGGTAAGTGAGGGGAAAGGAAATCAGCAGCTATAATTAACGGGCATATTAGACAAGCACGGTGAAAGGCAGAGAAATACGTTAATAGCTATAGCTAGTGATTGGGGACGGGAAGAGGGGCAAGCAAAGCACAATGAGCATCACTGTCCGATCACTGACCGACTGAGTACAGAAACAGACGTCTGCATTTGATCCGGTCTGATGTGTTGCAGCTCAACGCAAAAATTGGCGGTATTGTGTAGAGCGTAAAAAAGACCCAACGGGAACGCGGAGTAATTAGTGATACCATCATGTATGGTGGTTAATCAGCGACTAGGTTTCTGAATTAGTGTGAGGAAGCAAAGAACTGGAGGAACATCTACTTTCCATTTTAGCTAATAACGTGAGACGTGAGCTTGACGATGAAGCATGGATGAGAGGAGCCATAGGGAGATGAAGAACAATCAATGCTAGATTGGAGTTAGTTCCTTCAAAGCGTGTTTAACAGTAGGTTTTCAGAGAAACAATGTCACAAGAAACTCGTTATAGCTACCATTCAGTTTTATTTTGGGTTTAACCAGTCTAACACGGGGATACAATTAACGTTTTCGCCTGGGATAGATTTGTAG
>UZAN01039959.1:47598-64790 GCA_900618425.1 Echinostoma caproni
AAGTAAACATATTTGGAATAATAAGAATATCTAAATCCTATATCCAATCCTAAACGTTTGCATAACCGTGTCCCGTTCAACCCGTAATACAGAACAGCTGTATTCAGTGAACGGAAAATTTCATTAGTGCGCGTTGGAAAATGCGCACTGACCGCCACGACACATGCAGTCAAACTTACCGTAATTCGTTTGCGCGGATCCACTTCGATCATGGAACGCAGCAAGGACTGACAGTCGGGTGAAACGAACGGGGGAATGTGAAATACACCTTTTTTAACTTTCTCCAACAAATTCCGCAGATTGTCATCGTCAAAAGGAAGTGCGCCCTGTATTTTAGATAGAAGATGGAGGAAAAATAAAGATGCACATGACACGATCTTGTCCAAATGCATTTCAGATGACAAAGATGCAATGAAATTCTTCAAAATCACGAGAAAATATCGATTGCATTATTATGACGGATTATGAACAGTATCCTATGTTTTGTCGGGGTCGAAATCATGCAGCATAGGGAGAACTAATAGAGATCGGGTGCATTGCAAGATTTGCGAGAAAAATGTCACTGAAACACTATATTGTGGAAACGGCTGGAAGAACATGATGGTTACTGGTGCTATAGATGCAAAATAACAGACTCATAGTAGAAAACATAACTAGAATTTATTTAATATAATGACTCATAGAATTCATACACCTATTGTACTTTCATCTCGTCTANAGAATTCGCCAGTTTCCTCTGATACACCTCGCATCTCAACCACTGACGACCAATGTTGACGTAATTAACTGATCCCTGTTTCTGATGTAAGGAAAAGTTATCAATGAAATTAAAATCCCAGCTTCTGCGCGGAAATTAAATGAATATGACCCCCCCTCCAAGAGGCTGCATAAATGTGAAAAAACAAGATTTAATTAAATTTGACGATTTTCTACTACAAACCTCAAGCGAGAAGATATACCAACATTCATCTGTGAAAAGCTTGACTTCTGCGAATGCATTTAAAGACTAGCGGTTACCAAAAACTTCCTTTTTCAGTGCAAAACATTTTGCGACATCCAGATTGGTGTTCACAGCAGACCACTAACAAGGTACTCAGTATTTACCTCCCTTCCACCTAGTCAGGCGAGATGAATAGTTACTTCTTTTCACTGGTAAAACGAAATTCACTAGACAATCAACTCGGTAGATCAGCTTTCACTGCATACTGAATTACTCGTTGGCCACCAGTGAGATAAACCCATTGTCAAACGGACGGGCGATGCGATTATGATTAGTTGGTAAAATTAATACGTGCTATGCTTTGCTGGGCGCTCCATAATGGCTTTATATTACGTGGCCTCAGCTGCAGTTTAAATTGAACCACAATTTCCCAAAGGAAAGTGTGAGGAAAAAATGGCTAATTAACTCGGACTATCCCCCAGATCGGTTTGTGCAACACCTCTCTGCTGCGACCAAATAAAATCATCGTCTTGCTTTGATATGAACGGCTTTGTTCCTCTCGGTTTGTTTTGATGGAGAAATTTCGTTGAATATGCAACAAATCGGACTTATGTTCACATTGAAGCACTTCCACAAAGCTTCAACTAAGTCATCGAATGTATGCGCCTCTTGATTAGGTTGTCTCTAGGCTTCAATTATACGCCAAAACCATTTGAATGTTTCATCCGGTTGGGTATGGTGACACTACAAGACGCTTATGCAACGAGCCGCACACCACAAGGCCAACTTTCGAAGATCAACTTCATGTTTACTGGACTATGCTTTCAGTTCTTTCAGTACTGTGAATAATGCGTGAGCAGCTAGTAGCCAACTAATTTATTAGTTTATTTAAGCTAGAATATTTCCATTAATTTGCTTATTCACTAAACACTGAATAAAAAGCCACAAGCATTTAGAATACGTGTGCTCAACTTAATAAACACCCTCGTGGAACGCGAATCATTTATTAAAAAGAATGAATTCTCATGCTGCTCTGCATAAAATATTTTCCAAATCTGAGCTGTAGCTTTCGCATCCCATGGGTGTACATATCTAAAAAAAATACGAAAACTCAAAACTATGAGAACATCAAACACGCATTTGGGGGGGGGNGGGGATAAAGCGTACAGAACAAAGTGCAATGAAATCGAAAAATGCATATGCGTCCCTTGGTGATAGTGATGATATGCTGGAAAGCATCAACCCGCATGTGCAGCCGAGTCACTCGCACACGCACACAGAGGGAGAGAGAGAAATGTATCACCAACACCCAGGGCAAGTGTGTTTGCATTCACGTTCCATTTGGGAATTGTATACTGCACAAAAACCAATGCTCTGGTGTGTCATCTATTCATACGAAAGAAGAAAATGGGTGACTGAAATGAATACGAATAACACTCTATGCTGACCGTTTTGACACGCATGAAAAATGGGAATGATAGACGAGTACCGTTTTGTTTGTTTGTTTGTGACGTGCCCCACGGACCACCCTAGGAAAAAAGTGATGCAAAGCATCTCCGAGTAAAAAACTGAGGTGGGGAGAGGTTGGTCTCACGAGTGGGAATTCATCGATCGCGCAGTGCAAACGCATATTATTTCAACAGTGATCGTGTGCTTTGTTTCTCGACCTGATTGAGGTACACCAGTGCACGCGTGTATAAAATTCGGTGGATAATCTATGCACCTGACCGGGCAGAAAGCAGTAGCACTATACATAAATTGGAATTTGAACGGAATGAGGAGGGGAAATTGATGGTCACTGTCCCCAAATGAATAGGAATATTTATGATGAGAGTAAAAAAGTTAGCAGATTCAATTTGTATCACTTTATTTCACAATATATTGTGGTTTTTCTGACAATGTATATCGATCCAGGAAATCCAGGGGTGTGTAAATTTTATGTATTGATTCAGAGACTATTTTCTAACCAGTATATGCGACCACATCTTCCGAAAAAAGATACATTGTAGCTAATCGTTAAAGATTACGAAGTCATATGAACGCAGCTGGATGCAATTAGTAGGTAGCATTTCCAGTTCACTCGAAACTGGTTTCGATCCTAAACAATACTGATGTTATCTTCACATCAATGACATTTGATACTCCAGTCAGGAGCCGGAAAAGATAAAAACTGCCATCAAAATCTTTGAGCTTCCGAGCCAAATGAACATTGTCAGACGTGTGCCGTTGACGTGAACAACAGCCAATAGGGATCGATTTCGCAGTAATAAGTAGTACATGTTGAAGCCAGCGGAATGCATTACTTCTTGATGATTTCGACTCGTGTTTAACGCTTCACAGTTTCAGCACGTCATTGAACCATCTGCTCACTTAGAGAACAGAGTGGAATAGTGGACCCAGAATTTTCCTCTTTGGGAATGACACTATTTGACTGCGAAACGTCACTTACCATATTATTCAGGCACGCTAACTCAAGCAACATATATCTTTTAGAGGAGACTCACCACTAGCAACGCGTACAGGATCACTCCACATGACCAAACATCGGCCATTCGTCCATCGTATTTTTCCCCCTGGCAAAAGTGAGAGCAAATTATTTGGACATGTTTATCAAACGTGGATAATGAGAACGGAAACGGGTCTGACAACGGAAATCATGCTTCGCAGTCTGCAACAGTTAACTGGACAGGGAGGAGAAAACAACATAAAGGTCAGATTTTGTTATTTTAGGGCGGTGATGTAAACAAGTGGTAATTCATCCATTCCAGTTGACTCTGAGACACAAACATTGTGCACAAGGAAGTATGCAGGTGTCAATCCATGCTGCAAACGTTGAAGGAGGTGAAGATCTAGCGAAGGACAACGGCAGGGAAAGGGGAAGATAGGACGAAGACAGAAACCATAGATGGCTAGTCTTCTGGGACACATGCGGTTCGCTGGCACAGGCTTACTCGTATAACCTCGGGACAGGCATAGTGTGGTGAGCTGGAGAATTAAAGTAAAGACAAGGATGGGAATTGTGTTATCAATCGGTTCGGGGACTGTAGTGCCATTTGAATAACAGGGCCTGGTCGTTTTTGATCTTACCGATATCACCCATGTTCCGCAAATGTTCAGCATTCACAAACAGCATGGTGAGATGCATTCAAATCAGTTCATTCCTATCCCAACAGTCCCGGTAAACTCCGTGCAACACAGACGCCCATAGGTATCTGGGTAAGTGATATTCAGGTAGCAAGATTCAGACATTACATTTTTGTTGTTAAAGTTGTGTTTTTTATCCCTTATATTTCGAGGGAAAGAAAAAAGTAACAGTTGAGTGTTGCCAACGCCCCGCAGAATAGGACGAACAGCCTCTACAGTACATTGGATAACAAACTGAACAATAGAGAACAATGTGTAGCATCACAAAATTAAGGTTGAAGTGAGTCACATATCCTCAAAGGTCGATGTGAACTCACACAAGACTATTGAGACCAACCATGGATCCCAAGTGAAGTGTGCACACTCGGTCGATTCATCATCATCATCACTGTACAGCGTAGTAAAGTGAAGCGAACTTTACTGATCGCTGCCAAACTCATATTGCATACAAGGTTTGCGAGAATGTGTTAGGAATACAGGGATTGGGCTTATTTTTAGGTGCGGGAAAAGAAAGTGAACCTCTATGGTCAACACACAGAGTGCACAGTCCAATTGCGTATACATACTATTTCAAGCATTCTAGTCTGATAAGAAGTGACAGCATAATCGCCATCGCTGTCGGTTCGCATCCATGACCTTCAGTGTCTCCAACCATGCAGTTAGAGTCTTTTGGACCCCAACCCAAAAGACGGCAAACTCCTACTCTACCTAATCGCTCTGTGCATTTCTTCATGCCTCGTCTCCACATCATCTGCTGGCCTCTACGCGGCTTTCTCCAGCCAACAAAGGCCACTGCAAATAAGACGCGTTGCGGTAGGCGACCGTCGGACATACGCAAAACGTGTCTTAACCAACTGAGCCTACTGAGTTGGATTCGATGAGATAGCCATTTCTTGTTTGGTGCATTCCAAAATACCCGACGACTTACTCATAGGTTACTAATCCGCTTACTTGACCCACCCTGGGCTAGACTACGTAAGCAGCGACTGTTGGAAACCACTAGGAGATGGATGTTCTCTATCCGCAAATTCAAGGTCTCATAACTGTAAAGCAGAACTGATCGAACAGTGGCGCAGTATAAGCGGCTTTTCAACTTCAATGAAACATCACGTCGCCGCCACAGGTGTTTAAGTCTTGCGTACGCTGTTCGAACTTTGGAAATGCGGGCGGTTATCTCCTTTGATGCGCCACCGTCGTTGGTCACGCAGCTACCGAAGTACGACAAACGGTCAACTTCAGCTAATTCCAAACCGTCTAGTTTCTGAGCAGAACTCGGCGACACCCAGTCTTGTAGCATCACTTTGCACTTTGCTCGGTTGACTAGACATGTTGGCCTCAAAAACAGCTCGCAGAATGAAAAGCAGGATGAATTTGATACAAAACGGGACCAGTAATATAGTTTTTTTATTTGAAAGTAAGTTCCAGAGAACAGACTCGTAAATCACGTTGTTCTTGAGAAGCCTTGGTATCGGATAACAATAATGAAGGATATTTCCAACGGAAGAACTGAGTAAACATTTCTGCCAGTCAAATGTGCCTAATTCGTTCAGTAACAAGCTTCCACAACCGCACACAAGACAAGACATTCACAAACAACAGATTACAGGCATCCCTAACCTTGTTTAAATAGAACCTCGTTTTATTGATGTAAAATAATGAAGAAAAGTTTTAATTCATAACTGATTCCCAGACATTAATGGGATGCATCGGTAATGATTCGGAATGAATATCCCTCAGAATTGACTTTTATGCATAGCTCTCAGTTCACACAATTAAAAAGCAGTTGACTCTTATTTCGCTTTTGTTTGGGATTATCGAAAATCCGTTCGGGGTAAGTACTTCGCGTTGATGGTGTATTTTACTACGGTGCCAATCAACTCAAAACGGAGCTGATAGCGGGCCTGATTGAAGCAAAAACAGTCAACCACTATGAACGACACAACCTATTTACAAACTGTCTGCTCTGACAATGAACGACAAAGGACGTCATTCCAGTGTTTTCACCTGACCGATTACAGAGTCCGTGAAATTTTACTCTGGTAAAAGATACACCTGGTCTACTCATGGTGTAAACCATTCTCGTACATCGAACACCAAATAGCTTCCAACGATTATATAATAAACAAGCTAGAAGTTGCGCCAGGAAATGTGTAAATGTAAGGTCGTTCTTGCGGTGAATTCACTAACTCTAGTTCTATGAAGAACAAGGGGCAACAATTTCAAAGAAGTTGGTGTGAAAAGCTCCTGAATCAAGCATAAAAGTGAATTGGCATTTCACAAGTATTCAAGCTGACCGTGAAATACGCGACTGATCAGATCAAGGTAAACCCGGTATCGGATTTATGCACGCCAGAAATGAGAGGCATACAATCGAATCTTAAGCAGCTCGAAACTTATCGCATTCCCCGAATGAAACGCAGCGATTCAAAGACGTAAATCTCACTTGCATTTTAACTCAATTTTCAGGGTCCTCACTATTGAATCGATTCAGATGAACGGCTTTACTTACGGGAAAAGTGAAAATGAGAAACAATAAAATTTACGAGATATAGAAGATGGTTTATGGGATAAGAAATAACGAACGTCATGCATACTATTCACAATATTCGGCCAGTTGGATTAGTGTCATCAACCACGTAGATTGGGGGCAGGGATGTTTGGAAGAATGTAAACTTAGAATTCAGGGTTATCTGATCAAATGAATTCAATACTGAAAATAAATCGGTATTACAACGTCCATAACCGTTTCGCACCTCCAAAAATGTGTAACGACCAATTGTCGGAAAAATAACACCACCCGTTGAAGTATGAAACGTTGAGAAAGATAACGAAGCAGACAAACGCATTAGGCATCTTCTGCCAAAATTACTCTTAGTTCTTGAGCAAAAAATGTGAGAAAATAAAAAGATTGTTATCAAAACGCAACATCGATTTTGTTCTCATAATACTAGTAATGATATTACTGTTGATCATTTTAATTTATCAGGTCTTTGTCAAATACACTATTAGGTTACAGGCACAATTTCGGAAAAGATTAAAATGCGGTAAACTGGAACAGCGATTGCAGTAATCGAATTTGAGAACATGGAATTATGGGCTGGTCGATCAATGTGGTTAAATGGAATTCTGGGGTATGTTCTACCATGGGTTAAATGTAATCCGTTTTTACCTTCTACTCCGTTTCACGCTGAACACCGAAGAAAACAGGAACAATTGAACCGATTACAACCATTTTCCCTAAGTTGAAACGGAAAGCGTTACACATAACGACGAAAACGTTAAAAACTGATAGAAACAGTTAGCTCAAATGGTTGCTTGACAGATTGAAGTCTTATGTTAAAATTGTGAAAAGTTGGGTGATCCGAATGTGAAAAGATCGGCGCTGTTGGTGTGACTTTGTAGGTCAGCTGGTAGAGCGTGCGCGGCACAAAACCGAAAGTGACGTCCACGCGTGGGTTCGAATCCCACTGAAGCCACTAAACTTTTCACAATTTCAACACAGGAACAGTTGGATCAGACACATTGCACTTCATAAATGAAAAGTCCAATCGCAGAAAACAAAAACTAAGTAAAACAAGATTCAACCAATTTGATCGGTGTGATTACTCAGGATATCTACAGCACTGATCACCACTATTCAGTATTACAGTTCTCAAGTGGCATGCAATCAGTTTTATTTGGCGATTCGAAACAAGGTGGATAGGTCCAAAAGCAGTAGAACAATATTTGGAACGGTACCGGATGGGCCATTGAATAAGGTAACGGACAGTAGAAAAGAGCGGCAAAATCAAAACATGTTAGAAAATGCTATCAGTCACGTTTTACACTAATTTGGACAGAAAACGGCAGTCTGAAATTACTTCACTCGAACGCAAACAAATCTTAGATGAAAAAGTATGTACAGCGAGAAGTGGGATCAATCTAAAGTGCGACATTGGCGTGGTAGACCACATGGGTAGTGTAAGCGGTAAGTACAGATGTCAAAGCAACACAGAAGCAGATTCGCACGTGGGCCGACAAATGAGAGTCCAAATTTACGTGTATATGCACACACTGAAACTCTTTGAATCTGTCGGGTCATCCACAGAAACAGATAGTATGCTGACAATGCACGGACAACAAGAAAACGGATGTGTGTTTGTGTGTGATCGCACCTGCAACCAGCTACGTAGTGCGTTACAGTGAACATATCTGACAGATCGAAACCACGTCTAGACAATCAGCGTTCTTTTTGGACCAAACACTCGGTTATGAACGTAGTGTGGCAAAACCTACTTGGGAGAGTTTCCAGGTCTGGCGAGATGATTGTTGGTCGTGTAACGTGCACGTGAACAGCTCGTTTTTAGAGTCATATCGAAAACATAGTGTATCAAACCTACCTGACACACAGATCACTGACCGTAATAAGTGTAAACAAGTTAATGTTTAATCTCAAAGAATCCATGAAGAAAACTTAGTGCGTACTCATTGGCAAATTTTTCACACTATGGTAGTTATAAACGGTCTGACGCTCAGGTTGAAAACAAATTTCAATTGAGTCTGTTACAATGGAGTCAGGTAACGGCCAAACGGCTCTTGTCTAGAAACAGTAGACGACAAATCTATAATTTGTTTATTAGAAAACATAAGCTGAAACATAGGCTGCAGCTGTTCGATCAAAATCCATGAGTTTCCCGAGAGAGCAAGTGATACAAAAAATGCAATTATTCAAAAGCAGGTGACATGGTAATTTGATACCTAACAAGATAAATCAATAGGAAACGCGTAAGCTGGAAACAAAGGGGATTTTAGTGCAACACGGAACAGAATGTTAAACATGCCGGAAGGAGGGTATAAAATTTCTCTAGTCACAAGCAAAATTCCCCTCACGTCTTTTTTCTTTCANCTTTCAACTTGTTTTTCCCACCTGGTCTTTAATTCAAAAGGCAACTAACAAGCATTCAAGCGTTCCTATAATCGCCAACACAGTTCAGACTCCACGTGTGTGTGTATGTTTGCCTGTGTCAAGTAGAAACATAAGTATTTTGATAACAGTAAGTATTCACTGGAACATTTATCTTTTTGTGTTCCACTGCGATCGCTCTATCTGCAACTGTTTCTGATGAACACCTTCAGTAGTAAACGAATAAGAATAGATAGACGACTACTGATCATTTGGTCTAAGCCAGCTTCTAACATTATGGGTGCTTATGTAATTAACGGAATCCGTGATTGTAGAGCTGATTTGAACATGAGTTCGTAGTGTGAGCAGCCGAGTTTGCATAACGGTCTTTCAGTATTGTGTTTTGCATTCGATTTTGACTTGTCTAGAAAAATGTATATTTTCAGGAATTTTAAGTTCGTACAAGATATAAACTGTTGAAAGAATATCAAGTCGATTTGCTTTTACAACAATGAACTAGCTATTCAGCACGAGGATTTCATTGAAACGAGACAACGTAATAGATCACTTCTGACATACAAGAGGGAGTCCCCGTGCTCCAAATCATTAATTTGTGCACATAGTCATGTCAAACAAAAAAAAATGAAATATACCAAGAAAACAGACTGCTTCCCAGTTAGTGATGCGTCGCCCTACAATAATACGCTGTCTCCCAAATTCCTTTACCTGGTCTGATAAACAGTAATCGTGCCGGACATATCCTGATACAGGTTGCAGACAACATTGTATCAAATAGAACCAACACATTACACAATCTACTTAAATGAAAAATACCATTTGTACTCTCGCTCCATCTAACAAATTATCTCGTCCTGCCTATCTGTGCACGAAGCTACTACATGTCTGCTCAGATACCGACTGATAAAATCGGTTTCACCTGAATTCTATCATTTGTTCAGTAGTTTGTGCGCATTTTGCAATCAAAATGTCTCAATTTATTATTTTTTGCCAGCATTGCGGTAGTGGTTTCCCTTCTGGCTGAAATATCATGCAAAAATATGAAAGCTTAAATAACAATAAAAAGATACACTACATGGAAGACAAATTGGGTAACTATTATATCCAAGAAAGCTATTGGCTGCAAAATTTGATCGAATACTGAATACTCGGTCAATTCGGCCAATACAACTGAAATCAAGAGTTAAAAACCTCTATACGTGTGTACCACGTTACGAATCTTTCAAGCAGAGACTCGACGAAACCTTGGCACACCTCACATTCGTCCACTAAAGCAAACGGAAAATCACTGTAGCCTACATTCTCTATCTCCTACCCGGATCTCTATGCGACTCCTTTTTCGATGTGTAACGATTCATCTGTGTAAATATCCTATGGGACAAGAGAAGCACCAGCTTGCAAGTTATTCCCATAATAAAACTTTGACTTTGAATGATTACCCCTCTCGTTTTGTGGGAGATTGCCGACCACAACCACAGCATATCAATGAAACTCAAGGGAAAGTATAGGGAAAGGCAACGAAATACACAAGTACACATTAGGCGGAGCTAAACTGCTCGTGGAAACTGTTGTGATTCCGTCGATATTTTCAAGAACAACCACAATGAAATAAATAGGGATGTCAGTTCGGTCTCTTTTTATCGCCATACGAACTTCGGAAGATTTCTTGTAAAATCACAAAGCGCAGAAGATGACACGATGCAATGAGCATAGGACTCACCCGCAACTAGTTTCCAGTAGGGAACCCTCGGGTTGGAGAGAAGCCATTCCGAAATCCGCGACACGAATATTCAACTGATCGTCCAAAAGTAAATTTTCCGGTTTTAAATCCCGGTGACTGAAGGTGATAACAGCAGCAAATGAAAATGTTATATGGAAGAAACAGCCTTGAATAACAGTCTGATTCAACTTTGGTGACATCGGATAACAAAAGCGCATGCGTTGAACTGTTTTCAAATGAAATGAAATGAAAGCTCAAAACAGATAACAGTAAAATAACCAACAACGGTAGTAAAAAGAGAATAAACCATAAAACGGTATAGTGAAAAGGAAGTAAGTTAAACATCAGAGTCGCAGTGTTTATAAGACATCACGGAAAGGTTCAAAGAGTGTGTGAAAGAGCAAAATAGATTAGAAAAATGTCGAGAGAACAATTACAGCGAATAAAGCAGGGAAACGGTCACATGAAACACGAATGCATCTTAAAGAGCTAATGACGCCGACGAAGAGGAAGGAGATTTAAATTCCTAAACATGGATACTGATATACGTATATGTATGAAATTACTCACGTTCTCACACTTGGTTACGTACGATAGCTCTCCCCCCCCCCGCACCCGAGCCTCAATGATAGCAGGAGACTAAATACAAACCAGCATCTTCTAGGTAGATGGATGGGATGTAGACAGACATAATTTGTGCAAATGATTGATTGTGGATGCACGGGGCAATGTGCATGTGGGGTTCAGCTGTATGACAGGCACACCGGAGAGAAAAAGATTGTTTGGTTGATTCCAGTTGGGCAAACCATCCGCAGGGCAGTTCAGGTTCCCTTAGTCACGACTAGATAAGGTCGTTGCTTGGTAACAGTGCTTGTTGGATTGAATATCACAAAATAGAGTGTGCAATTATTGTCCCGAACACTCAAGTACCTTTAAACCTTTTTCATGGGTGACCGATCGGAAACCTTGATGCAAATAGCAAGCGTTTTGCGAATAGGGATTTCAAGAGATGTAAGAGCTTGAAGGAAGAGTTTGAGTGATACAACAAGAATCCCCAGTCATCAAAATCTTTGAACTGATTATTAAAAGAACAGACAGTTGATAGATGGCTAAATGAATTGAACTACACATTAGACATCTCGGTCTTTTTTCTAGAATTATTTTACCTGAGTTTTATATTTTTGGAGTACATCATCATGAAAGGAAATCTGTCAGTTTGGTTAACTAGTTTTTATGAACGTGCCCCTTGTTATCAAAGCACAAAGTACGACTGCCGTTCATGAATTTCAAAGAACATCCATATCCTACTCGCAGTCTGGACTAATCTCTAGGCATGTGTGCGCTGGTTTTAGCCAATGTATTTGGGCTGCCCTTTCGGCTACTAACTACTTTGACAAGTGATGAAACCAGGTGTAAGACAAGAAGGTAAATTACTGACATCAACAAAAGGAAGATAATTACTTGTTATCTACTGTAACCGTTTGACCTCCGTTTTATCCTGTTTTCTATCCCATTCTCCTGTCCTCTGTTAATATTGTTGTTGCACAGGTACTATGCTGGTTGATAACCCAGGTGATTATATAAACATATATATATATATATATACTCAATAGTAACCACTGCCTCTTAATTGATAAGGAATATTGAAGATGTTTTCAGGTAATGCATACACGCGCACGAGTCATTTTTCATGGATGGGAAAATAAAATGCCTGGTAACTGGTAACTGACGTATACGACAAGCGGTATCCTAACTATTAGGAAAACCCGTAAAAATTAGTGACCAACCCACTAGGACAGATGACGTTTATTGTATCACGGCCGTGACTAGGGGATAGAATCCCGGGATGGAAATAGGGCACCACTGAAAGAAAATCAGCAGCTTCAAAACTGTCTACCTGCAATTCCGTTTGGGAATGAAGTGTCTTTCCTCCGCTAAGTAATTTATCGAGAGTGACAAATGAATAGAGTACAACAAATATTCATACAGCTTGTTGACTGCCCCGTTTTCAAATACTACTAATCAACCAGTTGCATATTCATATTTTCATGATCACAATCAACACAAAGCAAACTCCACGGTTTTGCTTACTTAATTAAATTCGGAATATGCAGCGTTTTTGTTTCTTCACGTGAAAAAAAATATTTTACGCTCCTACCATGCATGATAATGGACCAGCATAGGTTCGGTTAAATGTCTGGGGGTAAAATTTGGCTTTGAAACAAAGTATAATCTACAAGCAGACATCAGAGGGGGTATACAGACCCAGAACAGAAATCCACCATCGCAACCGGATCGCGTTGGACCTGAGCGATCAATTGACAAAAAGTCGTACGAGTGTGATGCACTGTCGCCCCAAAGTGGACAAGTCAATCAAAACGCAATAGATTCGCCTGTGTGCATGTGCCTACATAGACGTATAACCAGTGCGTTTGGGGGACTCAAATGATTAGATTAACGGGACTAAACATTGTGTGAACAAGCCACCTGCTATCATGGTAGATCACAACCAAGTGGCTAGTTATCTACCAACAGGCCCACACACGCGATTCACATACGCATTAGGAGAACAACAACAAAAACATGTCTGTCTATCTGACCGTCAATTTATCCATCCGGAGATGAGTTGGGGTTTAATTGGGGCTAGGGTATCGTTGAAACCAATCCCAGAGTGAAAATGTTTCCGTATTAATTTACTCTCAGAATAAAATTGGGATTTTGTCTGCCGTAGTTTGAAAATACTGGGTGGGAATCATCTGATTTCACTCCGACCAGGTGAGAATTACACCGTGATTTCCATGGGATTAGGTATATTGAGCGGTTTGAAGTGGTTTGGTGTGTGTGTGTGTGTGTGTACTGAACCGACACCATGATTTCACCGGTTAACATGCCCTATAGGAGCTACATAACGTATCATAGAGATGAAACAAATCCGCGGAATTAGAACGGGTAGCTAAGTATTAAAGTGTATGACAAACAACCCTGATTCGAGGTATCACCAACGAACGCGTGCTATTGACGATTTCGTGCGCAAATGAAACGACTGTATGGTGCATTGAAGGATTATCAGTGCTATGTGTGGCACGGGGAAACCAAATGATGAATGATTCTCAAGTTATGCAGTCGGGTAATACCGGAAAGAGCATATTCAGACAGCATTGTGATACTAAGAGTAGATCCACGTAATTTACAAGCTTTTCTGTATGGTATGTGTAGTTAAGTTTCTTATAGTATAGTAAAAAGTATAAAATGGTGATACATGGGTCGGTTGGTTCAGCATCCAAACTCATCTTAATCGAGGGATTTTTTGAAAAGTATACAGTTTACAATTTTGCAGCTGTTTCATCTAGTGGATCCATTACAGATAAATTTTCAGCACGAATAAAGCAGGCTAGTGTTTACCAACTTGAGATACCAATGGGGCTGTTACAGCATACGTATGTCCGTGAAGGGTTGAATGTGTGCTCCAGCAATTCGGTCAGGGCTGCATTAGAGCGCAGAGTTTTAGGCAACCGTGGACACCCACTGGAGCGAGTGGTCGACGCCCATAGATTCGGTTGATTGACACATGCGGTACGCATTTTACTTAATAGATTACCATGGAGGGCAACGTTTGCCGAGGTGGAGGATGCATGAAGAAAGTAAGGTGGTCAAACTAGAACTTGGCATGAGGGTATGAAAACCCTGACCAAGAGACTTGACCATATAGGTTACGCTAAGAGTTCCCGAATGGAGACCTCAGGATCAGCAAAACCGAAGGTTGAAGACATCGAGTGATATGGCTCAGCATCGTGAACACTGGGGTTTATGAATCAACTTATTATTCCTAAAACTTTAGTTTACATGATTTTCCTATTCTTTCTGTGAAACTGCTCTCAACATTCTAATCTTTCTTCTGCGTTTTCATCCAAATGGGTAACCCAAAGACTGCAAGTTCAAAACACCAGGTGGAATCGTGCGGTTAGGAGTTATATAAACTTAAACTAAGCATCCCATGGAGGGTTTTTGTCATTGTTTTGTGATCCCTTGGAAAAGCGATGGGAAAGTGTTCCGAATCTCAATATCGACTGGTGAGTAGAGAGGAAAAAAGAGAATAATCAGAAGAACCGGTGGCATGAATAAATACGTCACCACGGCTAATGATTTGATGTTCATGTGAAAACATCTAGTAAAAATGACTTTAACAGCGCCTCTAAAACAGTCACCATACTGAGCGTGTAATTTCGTATTGGCATGATCTTCTCATACAACGTCATCCAATTCCCAACAAAATTCATGGAATAATTTTGTATGAAAATTCAACCAACACTATTGCGTTTCGTCACTGGTGTTGTAGTTCAGTTCGGTTCAGTGTTGTAGATGGCGAAAAGGTTTTAGGATGCTTCTAGTTGTGTTTCAGGTAGGCAACAACTCAAAATACACATCACAACAGACGTTTCATACTCCCTATTTGCGTTTTTGGAGCATCTGCGCTTATAAATGCGACAGAGAAACCATGTTTGGGTATACATACAGTAATGCGATAAAAACCTTATGTAAGGAATTTCTGTTGCTAAACTTCCATTGAATGAAAATGTAACGGGAAATGTAAAACATAGGGAGGGGGTGGTGGAACTACCGTACCCGCCTGTGTTCCGGGTTAAACGATGCACAATAGAAATACGTGGAGCAGTGGCTTTTTTCAGAACCTCGGCGCACCTTTGGGGCATTCTGTTCACGAGACTGCGCACATCTTGTCACAAGATAGCCGTTACCGTTCTAGGGAAACATCTACTTTTTTGATTCACATAATAATAAACTGAAATATATATTTATATGTTATATATATTATTATATGTATTTATTCATTTTTGTTTCTCTTTACGTTACCGCGGTACGCCTGACAGTTCTCGATGCATGGAGGCCAGCGAGAAAATATTGAAATCTACTCAGATTGGTGTGTTGTGACGTCGTCATTAGAATACCTAGTTTTAACGTGAATTTTGGGGTGTTGCAAGCGGCGTATTAATTACGATAGTCTGATTTGAGTCTGTAAATACAACCACCTCGTCTCTATTGTCTCATTTTTCAATGTGTGAGAAAGTTTCCAATATGTGTCACCTATGACAAGGTATCGAAGATCAGTTCTCGTAGCTCGGATTAACTGAATTCAATTTCGCCTATTCGCCGAGCGTGGAAATTTGTTTTCAAACGTTTCATGACTAGCCGAGGTGACATCATTAACGCTTGTGAAGCAGAAGTGCCCCGTACCAAAGGGAAAGTAATCAACAAACATATGTTCTTCGGTGTGTCAAGATTTTGAATGCATGTAAGTGACGCCATGAATTTACTAGCGCGGAACAATAAACGGCTTCCGGTCAGATGAAAGATGTGGACAACGGCACCATTTGGCTAAGTTACAGACTCCGCTTGTTCATCAAAACCCAGTAACGACAGTAGACAAAGTTCCGATAAGCAATTGTGATCAGGAAATATTGAACGCCATGCGGAATTTCAAGATTTGAAGCACTGAAATCAGAAAATGAACACTTTACCATAGGTTGATTTCTATCCTGGTATCATCGGGTGAAGTCAGAGGACAATATAGCAGGAGATTGAGAACAGAAATATTTGGACGTTGAGGACTGGGGCTTCCCCAAAGTTGCACTGATGATGTTGCCTAGCCTGGCTACGAAATGTCTGCGAACAACACTTCCAGTTCGGAGAACACACCACCACCAGGAAACGTATCAACCCGCGTTCTGTTTCTCTGAAAACTTTCCATGGGACCCATTCACTTATTTGCTTTTGGTAGCGACTAATATGTCACCACGCAGTAGGCTTTAATCATTTGCATCATTTGGCTATCTTGTGAATACTACACTTCACTTGATAAAATTCTTGAATTAACTATCCCCACGGTATCGAAAACGAGCCACAGCAGCGATTAACTGTTCATCTGAATTTGAGCTGTTTCGAAGATCGATGTGATTAATGCTCGGTTCGGATTCACATGTTGGCGCTTTCCTTCAGTAAACCTTCTGTCAAAGGAGTCTTTTCCAGAACACGATTTTTCAAGAACATCCATCATCAGATGAAGAAAAGTGACAATGTAAATCTCATTTCTTAGTCTAGTCCTAGGAGGGAATCCATAAACTACTAAAACCGATAAACTTGGTATGGACACACCACGTATTAATTTGCTTTGTTTAAACACAACATTAGCAGGCATCTAGACTTACAGTTCAATCGAAAAAAAACACGGATTGTGCATAAGAGTAAAAATGAAAATCGAAGAACCATAAGAAAAAAGACAGCAACAGTTAGGCATCTTGGGATCTTGTTCTCCTTTCTCCGATGGTTTGTACCCGTCAACACAGGATCACGAACACAAGTAAGGGATTTTGAATAGTTAAAAAAAATACTCATGGGGAGTGAGAGACCGGGCACTTGAATGAGATTGATGGTCGGAAAGTTCGGCATGCAATCAGTGTAGAGTAATTTTATAG
>UZAN01039959.1:67757-81337 GCA_900618425.1 Echinostoma caproni
CCACAAAGGTGAGTGCAGGCACAGTCTCCCGCCAGTTTTGAACATGCATTTTACATTATGATGATGCAAAGCTAGAGTAAAGGCGGAAATAATTTAGCCTTAGATTTGTTTAGTTATCACTGAGGCGGGTTATCGGAAAACAATAAAATGCAGGTGCATAATTTGTGGTCAGAAGTTGAAAACTGAAGCATCGAAGGGCGAAATAAATGGTGACTCAGTTGAGTATGGAACCAACAACCAATGAATGTGTAACGTCTCATTCTTGTGAGTCAGATCCGAAGAAGGCGATAAGGNNNNTTAGATTGTCGGTCTGTGTAGCTGAACAGTTGATCACTGTGGTTGTTGCGATTCACCTCTACTGCTATAAAGTATGATGAGATAAGCCATCAAAGGTCGAAATCGCTCTTCGTATTCTATCAACAATTCAAACGGTTGTTCTATTTCATTTTTCTGTGCGGTCAACTGACGAGTTGACCGACTTATCTTTAGTGCATGCCCATACGGAATGAGAGAGCCCGGTTCGACCGGTTGTGTTTTCTTCCCCTTAACAAAGTCCGCTATCAAAGAAAACGAGATCGCACTGTTTGTGTGGCAACCTGTAATTAATCCCAGTCTGGCATGCTTTTGCAGAAGCCGAGAGAGAGAGAGTTAAGCAACGCTAAGCAATCCAGTAAACGAGGATGAGATAGACGGAAGTGAATCTGCACAAATGGGGACTAGAGACGGGAGAATTAGAAGCCCTGGGATGGACAAGTTAGGCAAAACAGTGGAATGCATAATGCGCTGCATCCATTTCCGTTATTCTCTTTAGACGTACGAGGTGGAGAGGTCAGACAGATAATAAGGCTTGTTTTGGGACGATCAACTGCAATGGTTCAATGATTATATACATCTTACAGAAGCTGAATACATAATGTAGAAAAAATCGAAGCGGTTTTTCTAAGTTATATATAAAATTGAGTTACACTAGACAAGCGTTAAAGTAACTTAATCGGAGAAGACGTACCGATGGAAGTAGCCACTTAACCTAACCTCTGCATATTTGAATGATCCCTGAAGGTGTCTCTATACTATTTACCATAAAAGCATTGCCAGGTCAACGTAAGTGACAATGATTATACAAACGATGAGACGAATCCGCTGCAACCCAAATGAGTATCGAACAATTTGATGATACAAAGTTGAGCAAACACACTAACACTTTTCGAAAAGTCAAATTTGGGATTGGAGCTCTAGGCTTGATAGGCTTTTCAGGCCACATTAAAGGAGTCAGATGAACTGCTAAAAAGTCAATATGACCAAATGCTCCACGCACCTGCAAGATTACATTCTATGTATAAAACTAATTATAAAAGCGCTTCCCCAAAAAAGGAACATAAAATATTGGCTCCGAAAAGTAGATCATTTCAAAGCGTGGTTAAAGTACATACACAAATCCTGAACACTTAGACACACCACGTAGCTGGGCATTCGGTGAACTATTCCAACGTTTGTTCGGCCAAATCGTGGTTACACAATGATGGAAACAAGGAGCAATTTCATCTTTACACAAAGTCGGTTATCATAATAATCTGTTTAACTACATCTCCTTCCCGTATTGTCCCAAGTCCACTGTTGTCAACTCCGTCATGGGTCACTCGGAAAATGCAATCTATTATCTCCGTCTTACTATGAGTTTCAGTTAAACCGACCGTGTTTCGCTAATTTGAATCTGACCCGCGAGTAATGAACAAAAGCAGTCGGACGTGGGCGAGCAGTTAACGTTTTCAGTTTGTTCAACCATTAACCATGAACTTTCGTGCGTCGGTTTTGGTTGCTGTTTTTTGACTACCCATTTCGATGAAGAATAGAAGACAGGAAAGTTGAATAGCTTCTACCACAACGCGAAGTGGAAGCTCGGGGTTTCCGATTCACCATCTGGTCTTATCAACGTGATCTGCCGGATTACAAATCCATTCCAGTTTGATCCTTTTATTTTCCTCCTTTAAACGGATGATTGTCGCAAGTTCTGGGACCACAACAGTACTGTTTGCAGCTGATGCCAGAATCTGGAGTACTGTGACAATCCAAGAGGGCTCACTAGCCTTTAACATAGGCCCATCAAGGGTCAACTGAGAATATCATGCACTGGAGTAGCTGACTTATTACACTAGACAGTGAGCTATTCACAGACAGCAGTGCTCAACCACTTGAAAACCCACCCCGTTCCCTTCTCTTGCTCGTACTTCGTTGCGACCAATTACACGTGCTCCACGAAAGGTAATCTTCCTCGCACAAGGAATAGTGAACCCTTTCCGGATTGTTACCCAAATTTTACTCAACCTTGAGAGGGAAATATAAAATAAAGGGAACTGACTTGTTTTCACAAGAGCATATTCAACTCCTGGGTAAAAGTCTTTTGGTCTGGGTGAATCATCATATCCTTTTCGTACATAAAACTATTCGGTGACATACAGCCTGTGGAGAACCAGAGATGAGAGAAACATCAACGCTAAATGAATTCACTGTTCCATCACGGGGATCAAGCATTCATCTGCATCCTTAGATGAGGAAAGATGGACCAATAGAGCAAGTGTAATATTCAACCCGACGAGGTCAAAGCTGTCGACGACCGCGTCGAAGTAAGCATGATAAATTTGTAACCTCGGAGCCCGAGCGAACCAGTGGTACCTACTGAAATGATTCGATTCCCAGCATATTGGTGAGAATTTGACAAATGTGGTAAAATTTCCTGATTAGACGGAGTTTCTGTTTTATCAAAAAAGAGCAACGCCTGACGATAAGAGTATAACAGCTGAAGGGGTAGAACAGGCAAACTACAAGCAGAAACATTAGAGTGATAGTGTCTGGCGGTCAGGTCTAGGTATGTCGAACATGTAACTGGATAAAGGTTGCGATTAAGAAATACATATGTTTCTCGTTTCATTTCAAATTTTTAATTGAAATTATACACAATTATACACAATTAATTGGGTTTACCCTTTGAACAAAGCGAATTTCACAAAGTAGATATACAGAGGATTATTTGAACGCGTTTTGACAATATATCAACAACCAGCCTGGTCAAACTGATGAAGTAGACAGTATATGGCATTGCATTCGAAATTCCATTGTCTCTCTCTCAGTTGGATCCCACTATACGTAATATCCGGGATGGAAGAAGCGGGTGAAAGCTGCGGGAAGTGAACAAATCAATCTGCGGTACTGATTTATGTTCGATCGATATGTCCAAAGTTTTCAGTAGCTGCCGTTCGGTTTGTTTTCATTTTATGTCTGCCTCCTTAACTTTTCCTCCTCTTTGCACACGCGCAAACACACATTGGTCAACCAAACCTCACCATAACCATAGCCTACCCCACTGCCTTCTGCTCACCAAACAGGTTGTCAGCATCAATCACCCAGTGTAATGCAAAGATCTACCAACTCAGTCTCAAGTTCGTGTTTACGTGCAGGTTTGTGCGTGAGCACGACAGAATGCAGCAAAAGTGAGAAGCGGTCAGAAAAACATATGATCAGAACATCAGTACCCAAACGAGGCCAGAGGAATGGATTTTGGTGGCTACCTCGAATCTGATCGCCCGATCCAACGGTCCATACAATAACTATTGCTGTTCTGTGAACACTGCATTGGTCAGTGCTATTCGCTACTCATACAGGTGTGTGTGTGTGTGTGTGAAACAGAGAACAGATATGGAATTACATCGTACAAAAATTAGTCGTCTGAGTGTGACCCGGTAGGAGTGCAAGAGGATAAAGAAACTTGATTTTCAAGGAAAAAGAATGATCTTTGTGAACTCAGATCCGGAATCGATTGTAATTAGCATTAGCACATTTAACATTGAGGACAATCCACATCGAGAACCAATGTGATTGATCCAACATTGGGAATGATAAACCTGAAAAGTGAGACCACTTTATAAACTGTCTCTAAAGCAATGAATGTGTTTAGGGAACTATTTATAAACTACTTCTTTTCAAGGATGCAATATTTGACGGCATAAAAGTAAGTACCAAATTCATCATCAGAATCATCAATACTAGAAAAAACGAACCGACGAGGGAAGTTCCGAGGATGGGTAACCACCACAAAAAGTCAACTGTGAGTATTAAATGTAATTCATCCACCTGTGAGAAATTTACACACAAAGATGATCGTGGGCGAAAATTTCACATATCAAATGATGAAAAGTAACTTTGATTAGCATCTGTAGCGATACTCTTGAAGATTTTACTTCATACTGTTTGATTTTTGCCTTCAGTTTTCCGGGTGATGGAACTTTGGATAGAAAAATTCAGTTTTGTTCTCTGCTAGATTCATAGTATATACGTGGCTGTAACAATTCACAAGTGAATTAAAGTATTCTATATGGGATTCATTCAGCTTCACTTTCGATTTCTCTAAACCAGGCAATGTCGTGTGGCAATATTGGTTGGTATTTGCCAGCTACCAATTACGTCAAATAATGGGTTAGGTGCAAATCCGAAAAGTCGGAAAAAATAAATCTGAGGAAAGCAAGTAAACTAAACTAAACTAAACTAAACTAAAAGCTAGCTGATGCATCAGCTGTGTCGTCTAAGACACTCAAGTATATCACTTAGTGTCTCTAACCATCAAGTAGGTTAGCAACGAGATCCCCAACTAGGAAGCTTAACACAAAGAATTTGACCAGTAGTCTTTGTGAAGTTTTTCATACCCTCAGATCAGCGTTTATTCTGACCTTCATCGATGTGACCTTCTCCCATCTACTACCTATTGTTGCGAACATCCGCACGTCAACAAATCTCCTTCGATGACGTGGCATGCACGCCACAAACAACTTCAGCTATGCAGATTGAGCTCTTGCTCCAGTGTGCGATCGCGGTCCCCTAAAATCCAGCCTTGAATCTCGGCAATGCATGTCGGATTACTTCATCAAACTCTTGCAAAGAGCGATTGATAGGGGGGGGGGGGGGTCAAACACCGACTTGCCCTGAGGACTTTTTATCAGACATACCACCGCTGACCGGACTGCTGGACTCTTCAAAACAAATAATTATCCGTTCAACGTGTCATTCAACACTACAAGCTATGCACAGAAGAATATTTGCTCCGCGAGATCCTCAGCAGTGACAGTTTTGTAAACAACGGTGTTGACTGTTTTTGTAGCTCGGGTAGTATAACTGGATGTTCAGTTGTTCGCCGAGGGTATCAATTTTATTGCAAAAATTTCATCACCAATCGAAGTGACATTTTCATTGCAGTTACTGTATTGAGAAATCATCATCAGTGCCTAAACGTCGAATTTATTGGGATTCGAAACGGGGCACTGGAGGTTTTTAACCAGATACGCTAACTTGGGATAGTCTCCATCAGATGAAGAGAAAGTAGCACTTGAACCTCGGTTCGACTGGCAAGTTAGATCAGAATGAAAGACTCATGCCTATTGAATCGTAGTCTTACTGTTGATCAACGTTCAATGGCCGAAGCCTTGTATTTTCATGTCTTAGTTGATTACCCCTGTGCCATATATTAACGCTCGTTCTCTTAACTGAAGTTGTGCACAACTACCCCGTTGAATATGTATATCCACTTCAGACCAACACAATTTACACGCTTTCTAGACGTCCAGGAAAATGGCTTATTTTTTTTCTTTCGAACAAAGTAGATTTATTTTGGAGAAAATTTGAATTTCTAGTTTCGAATGGTTTCTGTGTCCCACATCACACTCCAACATTCGCTGTCCTTACCTCAGCTCCCATTTTATCGACGCCTCTTTTAGAGTTGAAAAAACCACAGTCGGTGGCAAAAAGAGAAACGATTCAGGTGGCACAGTGCAATCAATTTCGACAATTCCACCACCATCGGTCCGAAACTCGCTCATCCGCGGTGATCACCCATTTGAAATAAACCAACACAAATCTGAAATTTCGCTTCACGAAGTGGAAATCCTTGTAGCAGGACCACCCGAGAGTTCATGGAGCGAATATAAACGCATGCGGCTAGGAAATTTGCATCAATAGAAAATTACAGGGAATCCTCCAATCTTGTTAGGGTGAAATAGTAACCGGGGATGCGTGGATTTATTTATAGAGTAGACACCATGAAGAAAGTGAATTATTCATCACAAAATGATGTGTCCGCGATGGTGTCCACGATGGTAAGATTCCATTAAGGGTGGATGAACAAGCTGAACATTTACACAGAAATAACGTGAGCTGATAAGTAATTCCAAATACTGCACATTTTGAGGGTAAAAGGTTGACAGTGGAATTCCAGTCGATATTTTTGGAGCACAAACTTGGATAGACACCCTATGAAGTAGATTTTGTACGACACAGTAAGCAGTGGACGACACAAATAGCCAGGGTTTTGTAGTATGGGATAGACCAAAATCAACCCTCCTCAAAACCGGTGATACTGAGTGCAGTGTAAGCTCAAAAACGCAAATCGTTCCACATGGATCTTGGGATGTATTCCTTCGATTATCTAGATGAATATTCCCTGTAGATATTCCGAAACCTTACGCATACACAAAACCATCCCTAAGGATGTGGTAGAAGTAGAAAGCTAGCTGAAGCATGGAATCATGAGCCTGACAAAAACTGTATCATAGCAATATTATTCGTTTTCCTTCCATTTATTGAACCACATTAAAAACTAGTATCTAAAAACAAAAACAATATCACCCAAGGTCCGTGAAGGAAGACCAACGAAGGGGAACGTAAGTCGAGGGGTTTGAACACAATACCTACAATTACAAAATAATGGGTCCAAAATTTGTAATGTTCAACCAAAACCAAACAAAAGAATTAGAAGTCTTAAAAATAAGCGCGAGAGGGAAGACTCGCATTGAAAAGTACACGTAATTATTTCTCTCTTCTGATGCCCAAGGGTCACTGCAACTCTCGAATCTTATTGCTCTCGGTAGCTCAACGTATGAATTCATTCACTGGTGAATCTTTGCATTTTCACGTGGCGTAAGTATTTACGAACCACTTAACCGTCACCACCACTGCGATAAAGCATGCCGCAGCGATTTCACTCAACAAGATCAACTCATATCACATCGATAACATGGGGAACAAATTTTCAGACTCGGATGAATGTGGCGCGACCGACCACAAACTGAATGAGTTAGTGCGAAAATGAACTCATTGCAAGATAACAGGCTAGTGTTCTAATTTGCGTTATGCTCAAGTTGGGATTTTAGTGAGTGACATCATTAATTAGCACAGTCACTGTACGCGACTAACAGCAGTTACATATTCCCGGGGAATCATGGATAAAAGGCTCAAAAATTCTTGCAGAAATTCGTAAGTAACAAATAAATGGGCAATAGATAGTAAGCAATCCCAAAAGGGGTTCACAGACTGGAACCCATCTCGCAGATTCACAAGTCATGTATTAAAGCAGAGGAGCATGTTAACAGATGGTCCACAAACCTCGGTCATATAGGTGATGCACACACACAGACACACACGCAGAAACACGATTTTGCGACCACAGTGTGCAGCGGTAAGTCTCAAATATTTCGCCTCAGATATCAACTTTATCATCAATAGCCATCTGAAACGGACCACCCGGGTAGGGACAAAACGTGCATGCACGAGTGAATGCCTGAACCATTCTCAGAATTTATACCCATTTCAGAACGAACGATTTCCCATAGTCAAGTAGAAAAGGGAACAGGTGTTTTTAGCCTCTCTCACTCCTTCTTTGTCGTTCCCAAGGTTGAACCGAACCGGGAAGGTACCAGGTTTTTCGTATGGACACACAAAAAGGGAAGATATTCGTCAAATGATTGTAATCTGATAATATCAATCCCGACGTCATTCACACATCCGGCTACCGTCAGATCGGTAGTATCATAGTGAACATAGGAATCAATAGGCTACTTGTAGACTGCTGGCAGGGCAGAGATTGGAAAGTAATAAACAAATTTGGGAACGTTGAGTGCAAAATACAACCGGACACACTGAATCCGCTAGATGATGAAGTCAGCTTTTTTGTCTGCAAGGAGTTGGTCGTAGTAAAGCAGAAAGCGTTTGAAAACCGTGGGTAAATAGAGACAAAAACACACCTAAACATCTGCAGACAATGGTAACCAAAGTACTTGATTAATTACATTAAACATTTGATGTCAAACTGAAGGAACTGGATTTTTATTCATCTAATTACCACTGAATTAGGTGTTATATGGTTTTATTGTTTCCAATATTGTAGGAATCTCACCACTTCGATAGCAGTCTGCTAACGGTCACCAAGAAGGGGGATAACCGAAAACTGATGCTCATAAAAGTTGACTCAATTATTTATGTTCTTATTGGCGTCAGAGTATGGAACTCTCTTTCTCCTTAGTCTGTTTGTGCTCCTGCATTAGATTTTTTCAAGCTACAGTTACCTGAATTATTCAAATATCTAATTTTGAAACCCCTGGAGTAACGAAAATATAATTGAACCAATTTATAATATCTTAATCCATCATGAAAAGACCCTTTGTAATAAGATAAGCTTCAGTTTTGTATGTTTGTCTATAATAAACGTCGAATGTAAAATTTGAAAGAAGGGGCACGGCGATGAGCGGCATTATGCCAACGTTATGCTTGATGAGTGACGATAGTAACGAATCACCATCGACGAGTTACATTAGGATATGATGGGCTACAGATAGCGATTAGCTTCCCTTGTCAGTCAAAAGTTGTGTTCAGGAGTTGATGAATAAAAGTGTTACACGATCTGTAGAATGAAAACTTTCCACTCCATAGCTCCACTAGATCAGGGTAAACTTTTTCCCAATATCCGTAGAGCGATAAACCACCTAATTTTTCATGTAAAAAACTTCATATCGAAGTGTGTGTAATAAAGAGATGCTGTATCGTTATGCTATTTGGAACTTAAGCAGCAGATACCAAGCATGAATGGATTTGAATTTGTAAGGGAGCAGTATTTTGAAAGTTTTCGTTTTTTCGATTATCAATAATTGCACGGTGAGGTAGACGCAATTTTAAGTAACTCCAAAGTCATTTGGTATCAGTATACATTTCGATAACACTGGTAATTAATGAAATAATATCTTAGTGACTGTTTCCATACCATCCAGCAAACAAGTTGTCACACCATCCCTACAAAACCTCCATCTGTATTTTATTTCCAACAGTAGATCCGAATGGTGCATGCGGCAAACAAGAATCTGGGGAACAAAGTAAAGTTGGTGCATTCATCATGTTCTGTTCCTATTACAGGCAAATAAATCAAAAAATGAAGTGCCAAGTGAATCCCCAAGAAGAGGTCTTATTCACGTTTTGCATCGAGATCTAAATTGTTTTTCAACTGGGTAGGTCGAATGCTGTGATAATTGCCGTCAGGCTGCTACAGGATTGAGCATATAAACGCAGAATAAGTGCTCAAGATCCTTTAATTTCCAAAACAGGGGATTGAATTGACCCTGATATTTCATTTTCATTACGCCGCGGGTATGATGCTGTTTAACTAATTGAGATGATGACATATCTTGTTCATCAATCGGACGCTATCTGTTTGATCCTCAATCCGTGGAGACCTTTCACTGTCATCCTCATCCCTAGAATCATCAGCCCCAAAAACCCTTCGTTCAACAGAACTGAAACTAGCCGCACTTACTATTCTTTACTGTCTACGGTAATATGCCCTTGTCGTAGTCAAACTCTCCACAGCATACAGAACAAACAGCTCTGACTAAGGGCCGGCAATTTTTCTGCCGTTCACTTTATTACTAAGTCTCTGGATCACTATGCAAAACCCGTTCAGTTTATATTTCTTGAATACTCTTCTGTGGTAGACTCGATCCCACGATCAGCTCTTCTTCAAAACGTTACTTTCTGGTTGCCTAATGTCCCTTTGTTCATAATCAATAGATTATTATAATGGGGAATCTAAAGTGGAAATTCGGGAAGAAATTTTTCTCAGTCGGTTTACTAACAACTCACATTGATGGTCTGTTCCTCCACCTAGAACAATAATGCGATACCATAACGATGTTTCAGTTCATCCTACTGAACTGAACCTTCACCGATGGATAGCTCGACCGTGGGAAGATGGGATGTTATAAAATATTTTGGAGTCAAATCAGAATGAAACATAACATTATCTATTAGAACAAGGAAACTGCTCTATTTCTTCCTTTGAATATCAGCGTGCGAAGGTGTTGGGATGAGTAGCGCTTATCCGTTTTTGTGTATTTTTCAGTTATTTTTATTTCCTCCTCTAGAACATGTTTTTTTCCTTAAATATAAGCATAACAGCTAACAAACGTTTATGACAGGATATGATTTTAAAGTGTTCATATTCCACGAGTAATCCATTAACGAATCATTTAGGCACAAACGGCTGAGGTCATAATTTACTTTTACACTTAGATGATTATCCCCGGGTAGAGCATAGGTCAGCCCCATCAATATTGTGGATTATTGCTGTCCGGGAGCGGTATATCAATGACAACTCAGTGCAGATCGTTGCCCAGTGGATTTTTTTTCATTTATAAAACGCGTAGACCGGTCCAAAGCGTAGAAGCTCTATTTCCTTCTCTATGAAGCTTTTGGCGTCTTCGGTTCGCGGAGGTCAAGTTTCATATCTATGGATGAAAACAATGGCAAGTCTTTCTTTTTTCTCAAGCAAATTATTTATTCGTAAACTTGGTCCGTGTCCACTGATCTTCAAAAGAATTACAAAGGATTGATGTTGTTAGTGATTTGCCAAACGAGTGAAGATCAAGTCCAACAACTCGAGGTTTCTGTATTTTCCAGGGCCACTTTGTTGACTCAGGGCCGATACAGAGACACTGAAGGGTGAGGATAAACAAACATGAAATCGTGTGTATGCGGACGAGGTTCGTGACATTTGCGTTTTCTGTCACTTAACCGTGGCGCAATCTGCAGTCCCCACAGAAGAAGCCCAGCCAGATGGCGTTAGAATATAGCCGATTTGGTTCACAGAGCTACCAGTACTGGAGTGCCGAATTTGTAGGTTTCTTTTGAGGTAATGAAAACGTGTGCTGCAGACTACCACTCAGGTGATGTCAACTCAGCTTATCTGGCGATTCTCATCCTCATGGGGTTATAAAAAGTTATATTCTCTGAGGACCTATCAATTAGCTCCGTGCAGTAGTAATTGGCCACCCAGTAACCTGATAGGAAAATACCATGGTTGATTAAACCCTGCACGATTTTCTTTTGCTTTCTCGTCTATACCGTTAGTTGGAACATACACCAAAATGATCGTTGGGGGCTGAGAGGAAACATTAGAAGTGCTCCAAGGCAATTCTAGAGGAGACTGGGTTCCATGAGATTATGGTATGGTTGGTTTTGCTGCCAGAGAGACCGCAGTTTCTTATCTGGCCACAGTGATAGAGGCAGTAAAATGTATCTAAACCTGTGACCCTTTGCGCGTCGGGTGCTTGAGTTCGGTAGGAAAACTTTTGAGAGACAAGAGATGCCCATATCAAGGTGGTGTGGGTGACGCATCCTGACGCTTTGGACACCTACATGTAACAACATTTTTACATTTCAGGTGGCTATTTGAATCGCTTTTCTGCATTAGAAAATCCCAGTTACTCACTGGTTACCTCGAAGGCTTGGAGATGAAGCACTCTGATTCACTGAGAACCTGTAGCACGCACGGTGAGGCATATGATTTTGGGGATCTCCATTTAAATTCGAGGGAAAGGGATACAAAAGTGACCCCAGCACTGTTTGAGGCTGCTGTACTATTAGATATCTGATTTCTGAAAAGGAGGTAAGATGTCAGCAACTCGTCTGACTATTTTTTCACGTTGTATCTCTAGTCTTTACACTCCCATGTGAAGGGGAGATAGAGCTACTCTAGAAAACCCGATAGCCTGTCGTTTAGTTCAAATTTTACTTTCGGAGTACCGTGTAAGTTAGATGAGATGCGAGGAGAGAGGTGGCAAGCAGCGATCACCGTGCCACAATAAGGTCTAAAGACATGTACGGTGTTCCGTAATGAAGAAAGCTAATCAGGCGGAAACCGATCGCATCATCTAGCACTGCTGGTGAACGTTTGCGATCGATTACTCAGCGAGTGTGGACTCACCTTATTTACTGGTAAACACCATGTTGATGACCCAACTCTTATTCGCAACCTCGGGATGCGCCCGGCGGCATACAGTTCTGGTCTACTATAACCGCATAAAATGTGGCTTTTGCTAGTGTACGGGTATATGGTGATTTTAAAAATCCATAGGCAATTCATTGAATATCACCATAGTGAAATTAAGAAAACACAATAGCGAACAATGCTTGTTTTGGACAACTTCTAGCTAATACAGGGTTTAAAATTATCAAATTAGTACAACGTTGTGATGCAATGAATATGATTGGTTCATTGCGGTATGGTTTGGAAATTAAACGAGTGAGATGCTTTTGTGGTTCAAAAAGGTTTACAGTCGACGAATTTATGGAATTTTTCCTTTTATATATTGCGTCCATGGGTCATACCAAACGTTACAATCGTTTCGGTCGGCTGTCATGAACATTTGAGAACGGGATATTGCAGTAGTCACATCAGTAGTCTCAGTTACAATTCACGTTCCTTTCAGGTTTCAGTCAGCTATATTTGAAGTCCTTGGAGCCTCAATCCAGCAGCTAGGGATAAATAACCGAGATAACCATGGATATAATTTTCTTCAAGCCGCTACGCTACGTTACATTAAATGTAATATTTGCCTAAGGCTATTTTATTATGGTAATGACAAGCCTGAAATTGTGACCGCCACAAGAATCCGAAACAGTTGAATTTGTAGAGAGAAAAGATTGTACATATTTGGCCATTTAGACAGAACTGCTCGTTTACCGTTTACTTTCAGGAATTATATTTTTAAACCGAAGAAATGAAACAAATGTGATCTTTCGTTTCCGATAAAAATGGAGAATGTGTTCTCTTAAGTACACACGGGAAGGTTTTGCCGTTTTCAATATAAAACCCTCATTTTTCTACACAAGAAACGCTAATTAGGAGAGTAAATCGTTATTTCATTTGCCTTGATCTTGTCCGCTTCGCTTTTGTTATGAACGCAATCATACATGCACGGAATCAATAACAAAAGCATAACAATACACAGTGGGGAATACGAAAGACCAAAGAATATTGTGATTTTTCTGAAAGTTAAACAGTCGTACATTTTTGAAATAAACTAAAACAGAAGAAAGTTTATAATGATACAGGGGTCTTGGTATAGTCAAGCAAAATGTTCACATTTTGCTGGCCTTGATCTGATCACAAAGTATCCAACCGTGACATCGGGTTAGAAGGATCATAACCAATGGGAATTAATAAAACAATCAAAACTTACAACAACCCCAAAACCAAAAAAGAAGAGATTTATTTTTTTGCTATTGAATCATGTCTAGGCGAAGCAGAGAACCAGGGTAAAAGTGAAGCCCATTAGCCATATGGGTATTATACTGAAGGAACAACCGAAGGGATCACCAAAGATGACAGTCGTGCGAAAGAATAGACATTAGTGTCCACTTAAGGGATAGCTTCCCGCGGGCGTGGGCGCTTTTTGTACTATCACGGGTCCCATCACAATCGGACGGCTTAAATA
>UZAN01039959.1:85728-99840 GCA_900618425.1 Echinostoma caproni
CCGGATACATGTTCCAGGATCAGATAGCTACGGGAAAAAAAATTAAAATATTACCAATAACAAAAATATCATGTAACAAGGCACCAAAGTGATAGATAGCTAAATTCAGGTCACGAGTATGCATTGAAACCGCACTTTAAATTGATAATCAGCAACTCACAGGTGACGTCGATTTTCATACACGTCGTATAGGCCCAAAACATGTGGATGTTCGATCAGTTTCATGATGGCGATTTCCCGTTCCACCTGAAATGCAATAATGAATTGCAACGGACGAAACCAATTACTTACCTTTTGTAGTACGCTTTCGCTGAGTTTCTCGCGATTAACAATTTTTACAGCGACCTTTTTGCCGGTTACACAATGGACGCCCATTTTGACCAGACCTTTGAATTGGAGTTGATAAAGGAGCGCAAAAACAAACGTCAGCTCGACAGTTCGTTATCGGACGGCATTCAATTCAATAGGAAACAAAACAGCTTATGTGTGGACAGGACGTGGAGTGCTAAATGTAAACTTTTACACTCAGGTTTTCCAGGTCCAATGGCCTACGACTCAGCAATAAGGAACTGTTGATTAATCGGACCGCCCCAATCCATGTGAGAAGTAAATGGGATTATATTCCAATCTTAAGGAAAGTTTAGCAGAAGAGGAATGGTGAACATAATACCATTTCCAGTTGAGATAACTTGTTACCTCACGATCCTCTTGCGGTACAAAACATTACAAGATCATTCAGCAAGTTTAGATTGATAGAACCTATTGAAAGTGTAACCGGTTTGACGGAGTAAGCTGAAAGCGGATAAGTTTGAGCTTAATCCAGACAGAATCGATATGGATATACATTCGGTTAGTTGTATTGTTCATGTTCATCAGATCTGAGCTCACTTATTTCCAATGTGCATGATCCTCCGAGTGGAAGTAAAGAAATACAGATTCTCAGCCGTGAGGGGCCAAAATGCTAGGGTAGCTGCAGCAGATTAAGCACCAGAACTACAGATGAACAGGAAAGTGGTCAATAAAAGGCACGACTAGAGAGGGGAGGTTTTCCAGCACGAGGTCCGATATAAAAGGCTTAGAAGGACAGAAGAGCTGACAGTTGAATGCAAACCGTAAAGATAAGCATTGTCTCTGGCGTCAAGAAATACGACCCAATTAGTTCAAAGAAATGCTTTTGCATTGGCTTGGGTGAAAGAAACGTGATCTTACAACTCAAACATCAAGAGATGAACAAAAGCTGTGATGCCGGGGGTATAATACGATTAGTCAAATATGAGCTAAACTGTTGAATTCCACCAATTTAGAAAGATAATCAAAAGGATCAAACGATAGAAATAGTTTTTAATGATACACAATGAATAACCTGTAAAATTCAAATCGAACATGTCAGAACATTTAGCGGTTACGGCAACTCGAGAGACACATGAGAAAGCCGTCCACGTTTGTGATGAGGTAAAACGAGCGAAACTACAGGCAGTAAGGACCAAAATAAAGCAAGTGGTCACACAATTCGTCACTAAAACGTTGCGATTGAACGGATCTACACACAAATTACTTAAAACAACCTATAAGTGAGGATTTATTGGCATACGAAACCAAAATGTATGTGGCATAGACAGGAACATGCTGCTCGGAAAACCCCAGATCAAACACAATGCAAGGATTAGAACAGAACTAAGCACGGATTTCCGCTGAGGCCCACAGAAGGTATCAGTAGATCACATCCCCTTTTGTGATTCACTACTGAGATTTATTGACAGATACGAAACCGAAACATAAACTCGTTTTCGGTTCTTTAACATTGACCCAGTACAGCAAAACAGTCACCATAATTATGTTGACGACTAGCAATCTCCGATGTTACAATTACTTAATGATTTTTGAAGTTGACCATTAAGGAACCTTCTTCATGACGTCCCCAGTCTTCCAGTCCAACTTACGGTGGTTAAGCTTTGGACATGTTTGGTCAAAGTTTTCACTGTGTTATTGCCAATCGTTTACAGCTGCTTAAGTAGAAGGAGTGACTGACACTTCCTAATCATCGAATTCGAAAACGATGNCGTGCACTCCTAAGGCGATAAACAGATACAAAACAAGCAGCAACACTTGAGAGCTCATCAAGTGCGCTTTGCTCATGTTCAACCTGATGCTTTCGGTATACTACAAATAGGATTCATTTTCTCCAGTTATTCACCTAATTAATCTAGAAAGAGTAAGGAAACGATTAGCCGGACAATTATAGCCGACATTGTCAGTAATTTCAAATGAACCTCTCAGGTCACCGCAGATGCTTGCAATCATTCAAATGAGCTTACGTATTTAAAGGTAGTTTAGCAGAAAGAACCGAGTCAAAAAGGGGTTCATGGTCAACTATGTTAACCTCTAATCTGGAGTGAAGTAAAACTGTGATTGGTGACTGAAGGAATGCGTAACATAAATCGAGTGCTAATCACAAAAATAAGTTTCAACCCATACAGAATGATATAATCAGAATCTGATCCCCAGTCAGACATCCTGAAAGATGACAGACGATGGAATATCCTGAGGAGAACCAAAGATCGTGGGTGGAATATTTTCAAAATGCTTTCAAAGTCACTGCATGTTTCATTCTAGAATAGGATGTAACCAGTGACAATGGAATAAATATAAATCTAATCGATAGGTAATGCTTCATTTTGGTCACTCAGCACAATGTGTTAAGTTAAACCAGGTTCAATATCCTCTGATTAGTGATGAGGATTGTCAAACAGCTTGAACCATGCGAATTACCGGTTTAGTCTTTATTTGTGATAGGAAGCTTCAGATCTCATCCTAAGTCCAGAACAACTTAGTTTATGGAACTGTCTTAATGTAAATTTATTGGAGACCTAAGAGTTTATTCCTTCTCACTGCCTCCAAACTTGCTACTCTTTTAGGGAACCATAGAAGGGCACTACAGTTACATCTAGTTGACCAAATTTAGCGGGTCAGGTCCTTAGACGAAGTTAAGAACTACCACAATCAACTCTCGTCAACTCATCGTCCTCTCTAGTGGGAAAGGTATACCTAGGCAGTGCGACTAGATGCACTTACACCATACATTCAGATCAACAATCGAGAGAGATTGAACGACTGATGAGGAGTAAACAAAAGGCTATGGAGATTACATCTAAACAAGTGTAGGAAATGAGAAAAAGAATATGGGTGATAAAAGTGAGTAAATGTACAAAACCGTAGCATAGTTTAAGATAATCAGTCATAATAATTCAGATATTTCAACCGTGTCAGAATGTTTGGGAAGATCACAACGGGGAAGCTTACATCAATTAACTAAAACCATTAGGCAATATATTCTTTGTGGTAACTTAAGTCAGTATTTGACAACCTTCGCTTTTCTTCCACAAATTACAGTTAAGTGAGAAAACAATATATTAAAAACGGCGAAAAGGAAAACCAAAATCACATACTGAGGAACTGGGACTAATGACAGGCGTAGCTCGTGTATCAGACATCGTAATCTAGGAAGCTCAGACACTTGAGTTAATGCAAAACCTCAACTTTATTCTTTTGGATATCGGACCACACAAGTGCAAATGTTTGCAGACGGTACAGTTCGAATACAGAGAATTTGCTTTGATTTTCTTCAATAACCGATGTGCCTTTTAACTATACTGTAATACGGGTTGCGCCACTGTAGTATACACTTAGGGTTTAACGCGGAAGGAGATAACACTGGTCAAGTGAAGTCGAGAAATCGTTTTAATACACCTTCAGGGGCATAACCAGCTGTCCAAAACACAAAGAATGTAATGACAATGAAATCAATGACAAGCACGAGATTTACTTAGTGTTACATAAAAAATCACGGGCGAAAAAAGTGGGTGAAGTATAAGGGAAGAAAATGGGAGTTAAACGCTTTTTCACGTCCTTTGAAGATCGAATGAAAGAGAGAAAAATACGGTTAGATAATGTGCCACCAAGAGGGTGACAAAGGTGAGATTATATCTTATAAGCAAGCTTATCATATGCTTTGGTCTGTTCGGGGGGCAATGTGGTGAACTGTTTGAGCCCAGGATACACCACAACATATAAATAAACGTCATACTGAACTAAATATCATTCAAAAGCTTTTTTGTAATAGACCACGAAATATCACTGGTGACGTAAAGCTAGCGTGATAAAATCCAGCCAGTAAGAAACTTTTATCAAGTAAAACGGAATGTAAAATAACTTTAGATGTAGAACACAAAAATACCTTATGAGTTTGACAAAAGCCATTATTCATACACGCGGATAAATTGAGAAAACGGTTGAAGATAACGCTGAAGGATCGAACGTATGCTCCCCGAATCAAGGTTTAACGTAAATGAATAGCAAAGGGTACCTCCTAAGAAAATCAAACAGCAGCTTGAAACTACGAAGAAGTTTGTGTGCGGAAGACGTATCAGTGAACCATGAGGTAGTGCTTTGAATATCAGGCAGGGCAAACATAACATGTCAGGCTGAACCAAAAATAACGCCATCAGTTACTATGAAAAACAAACGAAACGAAGTAGGTAGACAAGAAGATTATGAAAAGACACTCTGAAGAACTCGAAATTTTGTAATTTAAACCTGAAGTAGTCATTAAGCAGAGCAATTGTAGGGAAAGACACCATGGTCCGCAAGAAAAGAAAGACAGTTGATATCGAGCAGGACCTTCGAATGCATCGCTTTTTCCTAAAAGGTAGACCCCTACAGCTTTAATTATCAAGGGTTGATAAAGTATAATGCACTAAGGAACCTAAAATACAGAGGGACAATTATGATAATAAAAAAACAAGTAAAACTATTTATGCTAAAATGGAGTGACAACTGGCTCACAAGNCGTCTTTTTGAACATCGTCAGCAACCTTTCTTGGGAATCGGTTCAATTCTGGCTGTTTTCCGGCAATCAGGCCGTGAGTATTGGGAAAGAAAACTACAAAAAATGTTAAACATGGTTCTGGCGAAATATTTTTTTTTAAATAATGGGTTAAAAATGAATTGTTTTTCATATTTCTATCAATCTACCAATCAAACACGTCTGAGTAGCATTACATTTTCAGAGGAAATTTGTATTCTTTGTAACTTATGATTTCGACTACGAATAAAACATTCGTAACCACGGAAGCCGATGGAAGGCCTTAGGGAAAATCCTAATAGTAACATGATCGGAGGATTTAATGGGAGAAGTATAGGAAGCTGAAAACGTTTCAGGGTTATTTACAAAAAATGAATAAAGTGTGGCATTCATTCCGGTGTAGAAGGTTATTAGGTTTACCAAACTAGGCATAGCCAGAAAATAATAACCTAACTGGTTAAAACAATCACACCAAGTAATGAGAAACATCCATATGACCCAAAAAAGCACAAAAAACATTTATAACTTGAGAAATTCATGAGGTAGAGGAGATGAAAGTATAACCGGCTCGTAGTTGCTTAGGTATTTGAATCAGTCTCACAAAGACCATCCGAGGTGACCGAATTGTTGAGCAAAAGAACAACTTATGTTCAATAACGTTGCGTTCTAAACAAGCCTTTCTGAATTCTACCAAATGTCAAACATGACGTGCGGGTTCTTCAATCGCGTTCGTACAGTATGCGATACCGATGCTACAAAACTACTGAGATTCTTATCAAAAATAGAGGTAATATTGTGGAGGCTGGATTGACGGAAGAGAATACTAAAGCCATAACAGCAAGAATATTTGATGTACCTGGTAATAGCACTTTAGGGTGAAGGTGAAGATGGGGCGGGACGATTGATTTGATAGCCAGTGAAACCATGGAGCTTAACCATCTTTTAATATGACCGTGTGCTGATTTGGAAATAACCACGACGCCAAATGAGGTACTTGACATTGACGAGGTTTGTAATCATCAATCGGACAACCTAACTGATAATGATGAAAAGGCATATGTGAGAGGATCTTTCTCACTTAGAGACTTTGTCCTGCACTTGCAATACCCTTATGAGGTTTAGTAAATGATCTTGGATTTGTTATAAATAAATTCCACAAAAACAGCAACTTCCGGAATGGGTAATTTGAACCATACGCATATTTATCAATAGGCATCATTTAACGCTCAATGATCACATCTATGATACTACATAGCAGTAATTAACTGAGTAAAATAACACAAACGATACGCTGAGTAAATGACAATAAGTCGTTCGGACGAGAGGGATGGACGGCACGCCCGAAAACAAAGGCTTCACTACTAGTAATGCTAGGAAAACCATCAAAAACAATACTATTACTGCCATATGTACCGTCATTCAAATTTCTAACCAACCATTTATCAACAGAGAGATGGTTCATATTTTACCACTTACAGGAAGTAATGTTTGTGTAATATTGACAAAATATTGGGCTAGTTCCTTCATTCCCTGTGTTGATCAACTAGAGGAATTTCAAAATGCAAGTAAAGCAGTTCGCAAATCATCATTTACTCCGCGCTAAATGCAACTTCATACAGTGCAACTGATTTGATCTGCTTTCAATCACATCTGGTAACCTGACTTAAGAATTCAAATAAAAAGGAGGTCATTACAATTGTTTGATTACTAAATAAATTGTGCAAAATATATCAGGTGAGAGTTCATTCACCTCAGTATCAGTTTCCGTTTTTACAATCATTAACCAGGCATGTCCACGCACCGGTTTCAGTTGCTGTCTTTTAGCTGCCCATTCGGATAAAAGAGCAGAATGAAGATTGGAATGCTGAGAGTAGATTCAAAGAGAAGATAAATAATTCAATCAATCAATCAACTCAATCTAAACATGACTAATGGTAGACCCAAATAGAAAAGGGGAGGAAATAGCCGAGTGTTACAAATTATTATTCATCTGCAGCTTGCGAAAACGAAATTCGGAGCAGACTCAACACTATCGTTGAGAACATTACTTGGTACTAAACGCGAACATATATAGAAGTTTCTATTGATTACTCAGTATAATTCATACTAACGCCCTGGTCGGCAGCGCTACGCAGATTTTTCAGCGTAAAACGTTAAACTTGAAATCAGGCGTGTTGCGGCCTGATTGTGAGCTACTTAAATGAGTATCATCCCCCAACATCAATAATAAACAAATAAGCAAACTAATGAGAAAATCCCATTGAATTACAATCCAATCGAAAAAAACGAGTTTGGGTAGAAGTCTGGTCTCTATGATAGTGGGAGAAAGTACACTTGCATTGAAGGTTCAACGAAATGCTTAAAATTCCGATAATTGAAAGCAATTGATTTTCTTTAAAGCAAACTATGAGAATTCAATAAGAAACAACTAACCCTTAACACTGTGCCACACCTCCGGCCAATCGTCGGATTTTTAAGTCATATACATAATATATCATTGTCGGGAAGTTGGGTATACAAAACCTTTCCTCAAGTGGATAGGATTTATGCCTAAGTGGCATAAAACATGGAATGTTTAACAAATTTCCGAGGTTGAACTACAGGTTACTATTTGGAGAACACAGATTTTTATCTGACTGTGGGTGCGTGAATATGATGGTGGTTGCGCATGCGTTGAATAAAATTAGGTTTAAGCGCTTGCATGAATTGGTTCTGAGAACGCATGCATACACGAGAAGACTGTGCATGAAAATTCATCGACCTCGACCTCTTGGTTGTCTACTGCGAACTCCGTAAATGGAATAAGATGCGTTTCGCTACTAAGCGACTAGACCCAAAGAACGGCGAACACCCCAGTCTTGGAGTTATCCTGATTGGTTCCGTGTACAACGATGCCAGGTGGTGACCACGATAGCGATCCGACAAGCGCCCGGTCGTGCAACCGATAAGCCTGGTCCCAACGAAACACGTGAATGAATAAAGACAGAAAACATACAACCAGTTTGGATGTAAACATGATCTTTATTTGCACCCTGTAGAATACTTAATCTACTGCTTGCGAGATCCTTCGTTGAGGAATTTCTACTTCCGTATCCGTTTTGAACGGCAAATGAAAATAATGAAGCTCCTTATTGGTTCCTAGTTCTTTTGTTCACGCTTATTGTACTTGCATCGTCTTCTAAAAAACTCGCTACTTGTGAACACACTCAGCAGTAATCGGGGTTCACTTTCGATTCTATCGCCGTGCATTTCGTCCTCGCTCTGTTACTCAAACAAGTTTCGTTGTATTGGGAACTGCATAAGGTTATAGAAATGTATTGCACTTTCCAAATTGTATTCTCATGCATTGAAAACCGGAAGAAATCATCATTCCGGCGGCATTTTTTACGTCCAAATATTCTAGACTATCGTCCTTTTCTATTTCCGGAATAAACTTCATATTAATACGACCAACTTTATTCTACCCGATACATGTGTAACCACTTGAACACACAATGGTCCTTTTCACACTCACACACAGCTGAACCCTTGGGATGGCAACTTGCCATCTCACCTCTGATACTGAATGTTATGTATTGGTATGATTACCAACAACTGAAGGCAATCTTGTTTACCACGTCGCATTGTTCTCAATGTGTTCCGTGAAGTTAGAATTAATCGATGACCAATTATTAAGAACGATGTATTTTGCGCATTCAGTAACAAATGATTACGTTTACCATTCATAAATGAAAGAGAATAACCAAATATACATCTAACCAAAATGAACGATTCCTGGTCGCTATGGTTTCACGGTCAACAAACAACTCAAGTGTGGTGCTTATTACATCTGAGAAGTGAAATACTCTTTAATGCCGTGTCTTGCGACGACGATATTAACTGCTGACAGAAAATGTTGACTAAATGCAAACTAATTTCAGTCAATATGCTCTCAGCTCAAGGGCACTAAAAGCCAAACAAAAACGCAAACGTAACTGTTTTGAAATTCAGTTGATTTGGGTAATTTGATGCGTTATCGAAGACAGTGTTATTCCTGCTTTCTAGAAACCATGAACGTTTCCACAACACTACCTCAGGCGTCTGAAAACTTCAATCTTTCAACTCCAATATTAACAGTCGATAATTAACGCTGAACCTTAGTTTATTCCGGGTATTGTTAATGAAAAATGTAAGTTCGGAAAATTAGAACTATTTTAATGTGAGTGCCAGCTGAACACTGAATCCTAATAATTCAGACAAAAAGTTGAAGTCATTATATAAATAAGCGGTCACATAACCAGTACGTCAAGTAGGGTTGACGTGCAGCAATCTGCTGAGACACAATGTGAATGTTCAGCACGTTGGATAGACCATCTTTAGTGTCCGAGTTCGAATCCCAGTAGATTCGGCAGCCTTGCACTGATGTTAATTCCTATCATAGATGAAACAACTTTACAATGATTGTTTAGGTGATAAGTGGCCCGTTGCCTTTTGTATAACAAAAACAGCTTCACAAAATACCTAAATACCCTTAACCGAAACTTCAATCAACATGTCCCATTCCACTCGCGGCAAAACTTAGATCGAGCCGAATAACTGCAGTGACTAATACCGTTTGGCTAACCGACACAAGATGTAGACTCCAGAATTTCTATTTTTCTACAACGAGAAGCGACGCGTAAAGAAAATACTTCAGTGACTGACTTTATTGTTCACATGATTTTAACGGAAATCTTACATCCAAGACAAATCATTTTCAGAGTTTGATGTACTCTTGAAAAGACGAACTAAGAACACAATGGTGGATCATGATCGCACACCGATGGAGGCACGTACGACGTGTCTAATTTGGAGTAGTTAAGTGAACATCTTCATCGCTTAGAGAAGCAACAACAGCAGCGAACAAATCAGAAGAATTATTGGCACGCAACTGAACTGTGCAATCCCAAATGGACAAGTTCATGCTGTTTACCTTGACCAAACAAACGGTGTTTACCTCGTAGGTAGGTGAAGTAAGACGACAAAAAGAGGCTGGTAGGTGGAAGGTAAAACGTGGAGAAATGTGTGATTTCCCTCTCTTTCAAACACTTCCACCTCCAGAGCGAAACGAACTTACCGAAGAAAAATACAACTTAATTAAAGTTATGACACGCCAGAAAAGCATAAGTTGAACTGACGCGTTCTCCAAACGCTCAAATTTCAAGTGCCAAGTGGGCCGAGAAGGTACGGCTGTTCGGTATTTTTTCATCCAGGATGTACGTAATAGATAACGTAAGATGTGTAGAGCAAAAATTCCGTTTCGGTCCTATGCATTCTCGGTGGCACAATAAAGATTAAGCATAGGTCAAAGGGGTTAGACATGTTCTCTATTTTCCATAACCGATATTACTGCTATGATGAAAGACCGGTGACTGGTGAAATTACATTTAACCCGATTAGATAAATCAAGTAAATCTTCTGAACCACTCAGTAAAACAAACTGTTGTAACTGAAGAAACGGGAGATGGAGACTGGTAATAATATACTCAATCAGTTTCAAATAATATTGAGTCTGTACAGTACTGATATTTTTCAAGTTCTAAGATAATATGATCGGCTAGAAGAATATGACACAAAACACGCTTGAAAGCAAAAATAGCCAAGTCAATTGCACAAGTTTTCCACTTAATTTTCTTTGAAAGAGCACTTTCAATATTCGATGACCAGAACCCACTGAAACCCTCGAACTAACCACTTAGGGTTTTCGAGTTTTGTCGCATCATTCTGTTAGTCTGATAATCTCAACCTAAACCACACTCCAATTATTTCCATCGTTCCGCGACGATCAACTCTGACATGCACAAAAACACTCTCAACTACCTAGATTATTTCTTCTACCTGATCACTGATTCCGATAGGTGTGTACCAGCAACTTCAGTATTGGTTACATTCCTCTCTTTCCCTCTAGTACACAGAGAGAGCGGGCAAAAACAGTGCACTGAAGAACCGCTACAGGAGTTGATCATTCATGAGTGACGTGGCAAATGAAACAGGAAAAACTAACAAAGAATCCAGAAAAGTTCAAGCTAACTGTTAAGGATATAACACGCATGAACAATCTTCAACATCGATGGAGTCTGATGAACATAAACATTTCTCAATGCAAATAAAACATTCAGTGAAACTCGGACGAAACCGAATAATTGATTCGGGGTAAACAAGTATCCCAAATGAGCATGTGACGGGAGCCAGTAAAGAAACGGTAACCGTATAACTTTTGGTGCGACAGTAAATTAAGAGGTCTACGGATATAGATGACCCCAATTCTGAGTTTAATGTGACTCGTGATTAAGAGTGCAATCTGGCCTGGATTTTAAAAATGAGTAATATATATATATATATATATATATGTAACGTCTCAGTCCAGACTGTGTACCAAACAAATCACAGTGCAATAATAAACACTAAAATTTTGTATGTTGAATTGGACTGAGATGAGCATAAACTCAAGAAGACTCAAGTTCAATGCTTTAACTCACTTGATGATGACAGAATTGGTTAAAACCTCTAAACTAAGTTGCTCATGATGCAAACCAGTAGTGTGAATGCAGTAAAACTCTACTCTAAACACGTACCCAGAAAATGCAAAGATATAACGGAATCCAAATCAGCTTGGAGCATCTATTTCTTCCTCCAACTTAATGAGACACAACTAAATCGTCTTTCTTTTGTTAACCCAGCTGAATAAAATATAGCAGGCTTAATCGCAGCACGTAGAATGTCTAGCTCGCCCGATCTTATGTGAAAAATGACCAATTTGACAAAGCATTGAATAAATCTTTTGTAACTCAAAACTATAGTCGGACAATTTGTTACCCTTTTTTCAATCAGCGGGCTATTTCTAAACTACTTAGTTGCGGTTCGATTATTCATCCATCTTCGTGCTACACAGGCAGCCCGGACGGACGAAAATCGGCAAGCAGTCGACTGAATGAGCATCGTCAGTGGAGTGAACGNACACTCAATAAAAAATAAGCTGCAAAAAGTACGAGCTGTGTATGCACACAAACAGCGACAGGGATAGATGCATTGTTAGCTCGGTGGGGATGGCACAGTAACAATCAAGGTAGAATTGTCAACCGTTAGATCACGGATGATTTGGGTGCATTATTATCGCGCCAGGTTTAGTGCATACTGAAAACTTTTCCGCGATTGGATGGTACTTTACGTAAAGAAACAAATTAAACTGACGAAGTAACCTCGCGGGCTAAATTAAAAACCAAATGTTTAGTTAATGAGTTTGTCGAATCGTTAATTTTGACTAAACATATAATCCCTCTGGATACTTTTCTTTGTACCTGAGCTATGTCAGAAGCCAAGTGCTAATTAGACCCTTTTCAAAGTACAAATATTTATTATACGCTAGCAATGTGCATGAAAGGGTTGACAATCTCTAAACTCTGCCTTTTCCAGACAGTTGTACCGTGTGTGAGGGTAATTGAAGTTTAGTCCTGACGCAAACTCAAAGGGTTTTTAAGGAAATCAACAAGTTTGTTGAGGACTCCAAGGTAGCCTTTTATGATTAGGCATTAATAATGTACAGGTTCTTCATACAGTTCCACAAACAAATGTGAAGATTAAATATGAACAATGACTACCAGATTGGCGAAAACCGAGCTGTAACCGGTATATGCCTTAAATAAGTAATAATCGGATAGGTCAAATATCACGCTTGTATGCATGTACAAACCGTTACCGTTTGGTAGGGCATATACGTGAACAAAGTGAAAACGATTTAAAATTGGAAATTACCTATGACTTCACCAAGTGGATACTTGTGGCGAAGGCCCGCTGCTGTTCACAACGATAATATGCCCCTCCCTATCGGCTAAGCTGTACAAGGCAGAAAACTGCTAGCATTTTTTTATCTTACATTTTATCACTGAGTTAGATCGATATAGTTATTTGGCGAAACACTGATAAGAATAGCTGCTGAACAAAAGAAACCAAAAGTTTAGTAGATTGGACCAAAAACTTACAGGTTACCGCATCAAAAACAGGACTGACGAGTGAGTTACTAAAGATACAGATATACCATTCCTTGACAGTGGAAATCATTAGAGGAGGGTTCCATTTCATGACGAAAAATAAACCTTAGAAAGGATGCAGATTATCGAAATTGATAAATGTTAATGTACGATTTAATTCATAACTCCGAATGCAGAAAAATGTCTCCACTACTAGGTTCAGTTTCAGTTTGTACAACCATTAACCACGCATATTCGTGGGCCGGTTTTGGTTGCTGTCTTTTGGCTGCCCATTGGGATGAAGAATAGGAGAAGAAAGGAAAACTGAAAGTGGAGTCAAACAGAAAATGGAGAAGTTCCGTGGTCTAAGGTTGCAAAGAAACTGAGAAGATGCACGCACGCCACTGTTTGCGACACCTAGCAATATCACTCAGTGTCTCTAACCATCGGTGATCATCATCCCAAGGTCCCCAGTCAGGAAGCCTAACGGGACCGATGGGACCCAGACTCCTGGTTAAGGTTTTCATACCGTCGTGCCAGATCTTGGCTTGACCCTTGGCTTTTTTCCACTCGGTATCTGCCTCGGTGAACATCGCTCGCCGTGGTAACCTATCTGCTGACATGCGTAACATATGCCCCAACCAACGTAATTTATGGAGGTCGACCACTTGCTCCAGTGGACGACCGCGGATACCCAAAACTCTGCCCCTAACCTCAGCATTGCTCATCCGGCTACCCCACCCCGTATTTACCCAAAACTCTGTCCCTAACCTCAGCATTGCTCATCCGGCTACCCCACCAGACCACTTGCTCCAGTGGGCGACACATGCGTAGTACATGTCCCAGCCAACGTAATCTATGGAGGTCGACCACTTGCTCCAGTGGGCGACCGTATTACCAAAACTCTGTCCCTAACCTCAGCATTGCTCATCCGGCTACCCCACCAGATTCGTGCAATGATGCGTAGACACCCGTGTTCAAACAACGACAGTCTATCTTTATCCTATTTCCTTAATGGCCAAGTGTCTGCACCGTATAGTTCGACTGGCCAAACTGTCGCGGCATACACTCGCCCCTTCACAGACAGCCGGATATCGCGACGGCGCCACAGATGTCGCAAAATGGCAAATGCCAACCGAGTCTTCTGTATGCGAGCAAACGCTTCATCGGTGAAGCGTCCACCGAGTGAGATGTAGCTGCCCAAATAACAAAACTAATCCACCTGCTCTATTACTTCTCCAGTAAGAGTGAGGCTGGGTGCTGGAC